>SNQJ01S0123380.1:12095-38841 GCA_010110895.2 Picea sitchensis | reverse complement strand
CCAACACCGGGCTGAACAGGCTCCAAATATTCCTTTATAAAAAAGAAAATGTTTTTTCGTGAGATAATGTAAAAGTTAAAGAACAAAGTATCATAATTGAACATATGAGTGCATTAAAAAAAAAACACTTTCAATTATGGTTATTATCTTATATGTGTTAAGTTGTGACATAAGGAGCTTGATATTTTCTTTGACGTCGGGAGTTTGTTCTAGACGATCTAACAAGCTAACAAGTTCATTGTTAGCTTTAATGATCTTTTTTTTAATTAGAACATCGGATCAGCGCAAGAAAAAAAACCCTCCTCATCGGCAAAATCATGATCCACATGGCCTGCTGACTACATATAATTTCAGCAAAAACAATGTTATTTCAATAAAATTGTATAAGCAAATAATAAAAACATTGTAGAATGAAAGTGGAAATTGATAATCATTTACATGTTCTGCGGTTGGCCCTTTTCCACGATCATCCTGCCACATTATAATATAATTAGAACCCCCAAATATTTAAAAAATTGTTAATGATAACAAAAAAACAATGTTAAAGATAATATTTACAACAATGTTAAAGATAATAAAAAAATATAATGCAATAAGTAGAGGTTTCTTAAAAAGGTGTTGCAAAAGAACCTGCACACTATTAGTCAATGTTTCTATTTGATTCAAATGGTAATCCACTAATAACTCTTCCCTGGGAGCTATCTTTTTTATTGCACACAAGACTACCCGATTCTCTTCACGTCCCTCATATATGCAATTCGGTTGTTTGTTTGTTGTCCCGGGTCGTCTGTTGTTTATAAACCCTACGATATTTCCGGAAGCTTTAGGCCTTCCATCAACATAGATAGTCACTCCCTTATTTTTATCCTTGTTTATTAGTTGTATAGAATTTGCGGCGAGTGCATATCTCCACATACTTCGCATGTACCGGAACAACCACATCCAATTGTTATAATTGTAACATAGTCCGACATAGTCCATCAATTCAGTTACTGTATTGTATTTTACAATTATTCCATCCATGGAAAATAACCCCAAGCCATGCAGGGAGGATGGTGCAATGCGATATTTCCTATTGTTGGCAATGAAGTCAACATCTATAAGAGGTAGTTCCTTAGGTACCCATTGTTTCACCAGATGCTTATACCTGAGTGGAACATCTATATCTCCTATGATCTCATCATCATAAGAGCATGATCCTCCTTCAATAAGAAAAACTTTCATGCATCTACAAAATTTTATTCTGACTTTTTCACCTCTGGTCCTTATTTGCTTATCATATTTACTAGATGCAGTCGCATTTCCAGCCCTATTTGTCCTAATCTTTCCTCACTCGATGAAGAAATATCTGTCCGACCTCTATTGGTTGTACCTTTAGTTGCATGTGCATGTGTTGTTAGTTAGTATTCCATCATCATATTCACAGTTTTAAATAAAAAATTTATATCTTTAGTTTTGGATGCACAATTAGACTAGGGTGCAATTACCAATATTAGTGGTAAACCACCTAATTTAATGTGATATCCCTCTTGATTTTGGACATATTAAGGACATATTGAAAATGTGAAAACACTAAGGACACGATAAATTTATCATATGGATCTAATAAAAAAATAGTATTAAGGTTGTTCTTTGTTGGATTTGTGCAAATTAGAATTATTATAAGAAATGTCCATTGAAGATGAGGGTCAATGCTATGGATTAAGAAATCAAACCATCAGTTGGTGTGTTGCAAATCTTGGGTGCTTTAATTTGAAATATGTCTAAAGCAAGCCAAGAGTAGAACTATACAAATATTAGTTTTGTTCAAGACAAGAGTAGAACTATACAAATATTAGTTTTGTTCAAGCCAAGAGTAGAACTATACAAATATAAGTTTTGTTCAATCCAAGTTGAAGAATAAGTTAGTTATGATGATGGTTAACAATAGTGCAACCCACATTTTTATGTAGTAAGTAGTGGTTGTTAAACTCAATGTGCATTCGCATCTCACGCCACAACAATCTTGTAGCATCTCATAAAACTAAAAAATGTTGCTCCGTTAGGTATTTATGCCCTCAGGAGCAATTGGCCAAGAGTCCCCGAAATGGTTTTGGATGTGACTTGCAACTGGGCATATAATGAATATCGAGACTCGGATTAAGGAATTTTCGACTCCGATGGATTACTGGGATAGGATTTCATTTAGATCACCCCTCACTCACAAGTTCCATGCCTCAGAAGTTGCTTTAATCATTGATTTCAAGAACTAGTGTTTTGCTCAGTTTGAAGCAATGCAACATTTGGATTAAGGGGCCAATTTAAGAAACCATGCCTTGGGGGCGGATGGATAATTTGGTTACCTAGTCCATTCCTAAAAAATCTTGCATCATCTCACGGAAATAAAAAATGTTTCTCCGTTAGTGTTTTATGCCATGAGCGGGAATTGGCAAAGAGTCCTTGAAATGGTTTGGGATGCGACTTGCAACCGGGCATAAAATGAAAACCGAGAATCGAATTGAGGAAATGTCGTCTCTATTGGATTCCTGACATAGGATTTTAGCTAGAGCACCCCTCACCCTCAGTTCCAACCCCTCGGAAGTTGTTTTTTTCATCGATTTCAATAACTAGTGCTTTGCTCAGTAAGAAGCAATGCACCATTTGGATTTAGTGGTCCAATTTATGAAACCGTGCCTCGAGAGCGGATGAAAAATATATTCACCTAGTCCACGCCTAAATAATCTTGCAGCATCTCACTGAACTCAAAAATGTTGCCTCTTTAGGTTATTATGCCCTCAAGAGCAATTGGACAAGAGTCCCCGATATGGTTTTGGATGCGACTTGCAACTGGGCATATAATGAATATAGAGACTCGGATTAAGGAATCATCGACTCTGATGGATTACTGGGATAGGATTTCATTTAGATCATCCCTCACTCACATGTTCCATGCCTCAGAAGTTGCTTTAATCATTGATTTCAAGAACTAGTGTTTTGCTTAGTTTGAAGCAATGTGGCATTTGGATTAAGGGGCCAATTTATGAAACCATGCCTTGGGAGCAGATGGATATTTTGGTCACCTATTCCATGCCTAAAAAATCTTGTACCATCTCACGGAACTCAAAAAAAATTCTTCGTTAGTCTTTTCTGCCCTGAGCAGGAATTGGCCAAGAGTCCCTGAAATGGTTTGGGATGTGACTTGAAACTGGGCATAAAATGAAAACCAAGACTCGGATTGAGGAACTGTTGACTCCAATGGATTACTAGCATAGAATTTTAGCTATATCAATACCCCTCACTCCCGAGTGCCATGCCTCGAAAGTTGCTTTACTCATTTATTTCGAAAACGAGTGTTTTGCTCAGTTTGAAGCAAACCAACATTTGGTTTAAGGGGTCCAACTTATGAAAATGTGCCTTGGGAGCGATTGGAAAATATATTCACCTAGTCCACACCTAAAAAATCTTGCATCATCTCACAAAACTCAAAAATGCTGCTCCGTTAGGTTTTTATGCCCTCAGGAGCAATTGGCAAAGAGCCCCCGAAATGGTTTTGGATGCGACTTGCAACTGGGCATATAATGAATATTGAGACTTGGATTAAGAAATCATCGAATTTGATGGATTACTGGGATAATATTTCATCTATATCACTCCTCACTCATAGGTTCCATGCCTCATAAGTTTCTTTAATCATTGATTTCAAGAACTAGTGTTTTTCTTAGTTTGAAGAAATGCAACATTTGGATTAAGGGGCCAATTTACGAATCCATGCCTCGAGAGTGGATGGATAATTTTTTCACCTAGTCCATGCGTAAACATTCTTACAATGTCTCACAGAACTCAAAAATGTTTCTCCGTTAGTCTTTTATGTCCTGAGCGGGAATTGGCCAAGAGTCCTCGAAATGGTTTGGGATGTGACTTGCAACTAGGAATAAAACAAAAACCGAGACTCAGATTTAGGAACCATTGACTCTGATGGATTCCTAGCATAGGATTTCAGTTAGAGCAGTACCCCTCACTCCCGAGTGCCATGCCTCGGAAGTTGATTTACTCATTGATTTCAAGAACTAGTTTTTGGCTCAGTTTGAAGCAAACCAACATTTGGATTAAGGGGTCCAATTTATGAAACCATGCCCCGGGAGAGGATGGAAAATATAGTCACCTAGTACATGCCTAAAAAAAATTCAACATCTCACGGAACTCAAAAATGTTGCTCCATTAGGTTTTTATGCTCTCAGGAGCAATTGGTCAAGAGTCTCCGAAATGATTTTGGATGCAACTTGCAACTGAGCATTTAATGAATATTGAGACTCGGAATAAGGAATTTTCAACTCCAATGGATTGCTAGGATAGGATTTCATCTAGATCACCCCTCACTCATAGGTGCCATGCCTTATAAGTTGCTTTAATTATTGATTTAAAGAACTAGTGTTTTGCTCAATTTGAAGCAATGAAACATTTGGATTAAGGGGCCAATTTATGAAACCATGCCTCGGGAGTGGATGGATAATTTGGTCACCTAGTCCATGCCTAAAAAATATTGTAGCATCTCACAGAACTCAAAAATGTTTCTCCATTAGTCTTTTATTCCCTGAGCGGGAATTGGCCAAGAGTCCCCGAAATGGTTTGGGATGCAACTTGCAACTGGGCATAAAAAGAAAATCGAGACTCAGATTGAGGAACTGTGTCTTTGTTGGATTCCTGGCATAGGATTTTAGCTACAACACCCATTTTTACTCATTATTTTCATCATCCCTATGACCGTTAATGATGTAAACCTATATGTTGCCTTCAGAGGGATCAGTGGCCTGAGTTCCTAAAGAAAGAAGAGAGAAGAACTTTTCCTGAGAAAATAAGTTGCATTCTCCTTTGTAAAAACCATATTAAAGAGGATATTTGTAGGTTTCTATATAGGCAGGGTGCAAGAATGCCTAATTCTCGCAGGTTGCACCATAGTTGTATTGCGAGAGGTTCATAGGTTGCACTATAAGCAAGGTGCGGAAATGCTCATGCGTGGGAAAAATGAGCATCTTCTCAATGCTTCTAGAAGGAGAGATTTCCATGATGAGGTGGCATCCGAATGGTTTGGATCTTACTTGCTTTCATGATTTAATGGGATCATCCTAACCTCCTCACCTTATCCTCTTTAGATTATAAAAGGAGAGGAGCTCTCATGGAGAAAGTTGGCTTGGATGAGATTAGCTTTTGATTTTGGGATTAGCTTGGATTGGATTGAGCTTTGGAGATTGTTAGCTTGGCTAAATGAGCCACTTTGTCAAGATAGATTGTGAATATTATCATATCTATGCTCTCAGAATTCTTGGAGTGGATGTGTGTAGGGAACGAAGGACAGTTAGAAGGGACCTTACGACATCAAGGCCATGGTATTAATCTCTCTTTCACATTTAATATGATGCAGTAATATGATTCTTTCCTATAAAGCTTGTTGTGTTTTATTGTATGATTCCTTGATCACATACATAGGTTTATATTGAGTTTATGCTATTACTATCACATTGGTTGGTTGCGTTCGTTTTTGGGTTCATCATTGTATGAGCATTGGAATGGAGCTAGGATGGCGATGGCGAGAGGAAGCGACATTTAAACGGTATGTCACCTATCCCTCTTTAGTTAGTAAATTCAATATCTAAAACTTAAGGAAAGTGTTATGTTCTTGTGTGTATTTTTCTATATCTAGGTGGATCTAGGGAGATTAGTTAGTGTCTGCACCTACTAATTTATCCAATAACACACCTCACTCCCAGTTCCAACCCCTCAAAAGTTTTTTTTTTCATCGATTTCAATAACTAGTGCTTTGCTCAGTAAGAAGCAATGAAACATTTGGATTTAGGGGTCCAATTTATGAAACCATGCCTTGGGAGAGGATGGAAAATGTGGTCACCTACTCCATACCTAAACAAGCATGCAGAATCCCATGGAGCTCAAAAATGTTTCTCTGTTAGGATTTTATGCCCCGAGGATTTGGGATGCAACTTGTAACTGGGCATAAAACGAAAACTGAGACTCGAATTGAGGAATTGTCGACTCCTATGGATTCCTATCATAGGATTTTAACTAGAGCACCCCTCACTCATAGTTCCAACTCCTCGGAAGTAGTTTTTTTCATCAATTTCGATAATTAGTGCTTTGCTCAATAAGAAGCAATGCAACATTTGGATTTAGGGGTCCAATTTATGAAACTGTGCCTCAGGAGCAGATGGAAAATATAGTCACCTAGTCCATGCCTAAACAATCTTGCAGCATCTCATGGAACTCAAAAATGTTTCTCCGTTAGGTTTTTATGCCCTGAGGAGCAATTGGCCAAGAGTCCCCGAAATGGTTTGGTATGAGACTTGCAACTGGGCATATAATGAATATAGAGACTTGGATTAAGGAACCGTCGAATCCGATGGATTACTAGGATAGGATTTCATCTGGAACACCCCTCACTCATGGGTGCCATGCCTGAGAAGTTGCTTTAATCATTGATTTCGAGAACTAGTGTTGTTCTCAGTTTGAAGCAATGCAACATTTGGATTAAGGGGCCAATTTACGAAACCATGCCTCGAGAGAGGATGGATAATTTGGTCACCTATTCCATGCCTAAACAAGCTTGAAACATCTCACAGAACTCAAAAATGTTGCTCCGTTAGTATTTTATGCCCTGAGCAGAAATTGGCCAAGAGTCCTCGAAACGGTTTGGGACGCGACTTGCAACTGGGCATAAAATGAAAACCGAGACTCAGATTGAGGAACCGTCATCTCTGTTGGATTCCTGGCATAGGATTTTAGCTTGATCACCATTCACACCCGGTTCCAACCCCTCAGAAGTGGTTTTTTTCATCGATTTGGATAACTATTTCTTTGCTCAATAAGAAGCAATGCAACATTTGTATTTAGGTGTCCAATTTACGAAACCATGCCTCGGGAGCAGATGGACAATGTGGTCACCTAGTCCATGCCTAAACAAGCATGCAGAATCCCATGGAGCTCAAAAATGTTGCTCTATTAGGATTTTATGCCCTGAGGATGAATTGCCAAGAGTCCCCGAAATGGTTTGGGATGCGACTTGCAACTGGGCATAAAACGAAAATTGAGACTCGGATTGAGGAATTTTCAACTCCGATGGATTCCTAGAATAGGATGTTAGCTAGATCAACCCTCACTCCCATTTCCAACCCCTCGGAAGTAGTTATTTTCATCGATTTTGATAATTAATGCTTTACTCAGTAAGAAGCAATGCAACATTTGGATTTAGGGGTCCAATTTTTGAAACCATACCTCGGGAGAAGATGGAAAATATAGTCACCTAGTCCATGCCTAAACAATCTTCCAGCATCTCATGGAACTCAAAAAAAATTCTCCATTAGGTTTTTATGCCCTGAGGATGAATTGGCCAAGAGTCCCCGAAATGGTTTGGGATGTGACTTGCAACTAGGCATATAACGAATATCAAGACTCGGATTAAGGAACCATTGAATCCGATTGATTACTGGGATAGGATTTCATCTAGAGCACCCCTCACTCATGGGTGCCATGCCTTAGAAGTTGCTTTAATCATTGATTTCGAGAACTAGTGTTTTGTTGAGTTTGAAGCAATGCAGCATTTGGATTAAGGGACCAATTTACGAAACCATGCCTCAGGAGAGGATGGATAATTTGGTCACCTAGTCCATGCCGAAATAAGCTTGCAACATCTCAAAGAACTCAAAAATGTTGCTTCGTTATTCTTTTATGCCCTGAGCGGGAATTGGCCAAGAGTCCCCGAAATGGTTTGGAATGCAACTTGCAACTGGGCATAAAACAAAAACCGAGACTCGGATTGAGGAACCATAATCTCTGTTGGATTCCTGACATAGGATTTTAGCTAGAGCACCCCTCACTCCTAGTTCTAACCCCTCGAAAGTTGTTGTTTCATCGACTTCGATAACTAGTGTTTTTCTCAATAAGAAGCAATGAAACATTTGGATTTAGGGGTCCAATTTACGAAACCATTCCTCGGGAATTTTAAGCAGGACAAGGACTAAAATATCTTCAAGGGAATTTTATTTATTTCCATCAAGGACATGGACAATTCTGATGTGGACAATTTTGCATGGAGGCATTTCTCCTGGACCTCTTCATGAAAGATTGTGAATCTATGGTGCATGTACAAATACGTGAGATGTGGGTTTATAATAATATTTTGAATTTTCCAATAACATTCTCCATTGACCTTGTGTAAACCATTCCATTTGGTGTTTGTTGCACTAAGTGTAAAGAACAATGTTGGAGAATTATAAGATGTAAGTTAGGTATGAGTTATTTGTTGCCTCTTTATTACCATTTATTTTAATGGTATCCATATTTTGTATTGATCAAATGAGGACTCATTTAACCTGAAACTGATGCCATTAGAGACAAACTCAATTCTAAGTCCAACTAAGGAGAAAAAACAAGACACTCTAATTAATCTACGAGTCAAGCATGCAAACAAAACTTCTCACAAAAAAGCACTAGTTGGTGATGGAATCCAACATCACATAATCAATGCGTGAAGGGGATGAGTTTCAGCGGGTGGGAAAGTTAGATTGACAACTTGCTTAATGAACTAACGCCCTGGTGCAAGTTACCTCACCAATTAGTGGGCAACCCTCTAAGGAGTCTGAGTGAGTCTAGCCAATGTCGATCCCAGGTACAACACCACCTTCCATGTGCTATCACCTTGTGTGGGAAGTCTAAAATATTATGGCCTCTATGGTACCACCTACTATACCAAAGCAGAGGGGGGACAATCGACAATCAACACCAAGAACAATAAAGTAGGGTTGATTACTCTGAGGGTCCTAATGCAACCTCATGATTGACCCTTGTGTTAGAAGGGCTTCCCAAAGTCAGTGATATAGAAACTAGATTTCACTCCCTAACTTAAGGATTTATGTTTGTTTAGCATCTTTGGAAAGTTATTCTCACAATCCTATTCCAAAGTTCTACACCTAAGCTAAGATGGGTTTGAAGAGCCCTAGAAAATTTTCTAGATAAATTTTAATTAACGCTTAATTTTAGGCTATTATTACTCAAAGGAGTGGTCGTGAAACTGATGGTGTTTTGACTCAACTCTTTCAACCATGCAAGAGGAAAATGAAATGAAAGAATTTCAACTTCGATGAAAACTAGCTATGGGAAGGAGCAAGAGGTTTTAAGCAAAGAAATAATTTTTTGATAGATTACTATATGTGCAGTACTGCTAGGAAAAACATAGAGGCACAAAATAAATATCCATATCAATGTCACAGATAAAAATGCCACAGGAAAAAAATAGAGGTGCAACCATCGAAGAGGCCACAAACAATTACTTGTCAACAAAAGGGTCAGAAGGTGGTGAGCTACATGATCTCAATGAGACAAGGTAGGCATACCGATACTCCTTGAGATAACTCATGATATAAATAGTGAGACAATGATGAAGTCTCAAATACAACATCGTGTAAGAAACCATGGCTGAAATATATTAATATGACATAATCAATCTCATATACATATATATGGGTGTTAAAATTTGAATTACATTCCAACTGTGATTGAACTAAGTACATAAGAAATGATGCACCCATGTTCAAGGAAGGGGGTGGAAGAGACCTGAGAATCCATGATAAACAAGAATGGGGCTTAAAACCCCCACATGTATATTCTATCAAAATATGTGAACTGCAACTATCTATAAGTTTTGGTGCATATGCAAATGCACTTTCTTACTTCAACACACTTTCTTTAGTGTCATTTTTACCTTGCATGCATTATTTTCTTTATTGCTTTCGTACACACAGGAAATTAAAAGTACATTGCCTTATTTTCTTTAGTTCTTTCTTCCACAGATGAGTCATCTGTCCTTAGATTTCAAAGTTCTTATTCTTTCATAGTTAAGTAAAAAATGATCCTTTGGTAGTTTAGCTGAACCTATCTCATGTGGAATTATGCTTTTGAAACTAAGCATGGTTACCTTTGCTCATTGTTTTGTAGGTTATTGTGACCTCCTTTACTACCTGGCTAGCATGGTTTGTAGCAAGAAATATTAGTATATACCCCAAGTCTTGGATCCCTTCTTCCATGGATGAGTTTGAGCTTGCTCTTCAGTTTGGCATATATGTCATGGTTATATCTTGTCCCTGTGCTTTGGGCCTTGCAACACCCACTGCAGTCATGGTGGGTACTGGAGTAGGTTCCACACAAGGTGTTCTCATCAGAGGGGGAAAGGCACTTGAGAGTGCACATAAAGTGAAGAGGGGTTGGTGAATATATAAGAAGAGGTGGCTATGGTGAAATAAGAAGAGGTCGAGGTGGTCGACATGGAGCTAGAGAAAGAATAGAAATGGTGCATGACTGCATTTCTAGAGGAGTATAAATTGCTAGTACCGAATTTGTTGATTGAGACAATGTCAATGATATCTGCGAGATTTGTTTCTCATATTGATGGTACACTTGGGGAAGCCTCGATTGGAATAAGGACTTTGATAGGAGTATTATTGCGTTTATCACCTGGAGAGACCTTAATAAATATTAGAGTTAAGACTAAAAATCTTGAGACTTTAATTGAATTGCATAATATGACTGGATCTTTTGCTAGAAATATTAATCACTTGTTTGCAGTTGCTGATATAACAATTTTGGAAAATACTTTAAGGTTTTTTTATTCAACATATGAGAGTTATAAACAGAGGTATGGTGAATTGGAACATGTAATTCTTTTGGCCGAGATTATTTCTCTAAACTTGTGAGGAGTTGTTCCTCGTTGTGTGGGTGTTTAAGGAGTTTAGCTTAGTGAGACAGTAAGGAGGATGGAAGAATTTATTCCACAAGTGACTTCCTTACTTGAAGTATCTATTGAGAGGTGCATAAGTTTCACAGGGAGTTTCGAAGCAGAGGCACTTATTCGTACATTAGATGATACAATGATTCAGTACCTAGCAATGCTACATGAAACATTAAAATCATTATGGTTTGTATATGGAATTGATCATTCTGCACAGAGTGATGCTATTGGAATAAGAAAGGAGTCTAGAATTTAATTCAAGTGTCGAGAACATATGTTTTTCTTTGAGTTACTTGGTAAACTAGTAATAGAACTGAAGACAATGTCAACAATGGCAAAACGAAGTTCTGGATAGGACTTTTGTTTTTCAGAGTCTCAAGCTTCTGGACATAGCTCCTCCAACTATTTTTCAAGAAAGTGTGGCTCATTTATATAGGAAATATGACATGGACAAAGGAGGAGATATGACTTCCCTTGTAGTTTGAATTTCCATGGGCCCTAAATCAGAACCCCCATCCTATATTAGAACCCCAAAATCATGTCCAAAGAATCTCTCACGCATAAACAAACCATTTTGACATATAAAATTACCCTAGAAAAATTAAAATGCAAAGGTTCTCATGGAGTTTGGTAGCATTGTTGGTGGTCTCGTGTTATTGCAGAGGTTCTCACCAGTAATCGCTTGCGCTATGGAAAGATAGGGCCTCCTTGATGTTGGGCTCGTGTGGGAACAATGGTGGGTGACATGTCTCCTTGTTGCAGTAATCGCTCGTGCTATGGCCGGATAGGGCCTCCTCGATGGTGGGCTTGTGTGGGAATGATGGTGGTCCTGTCTCCTTGTTGCAGTAATCTGTAACACACCCTGTCCACCCACTGACCGATGAAAGTCACTTACTCAGACACTTAGCTTAGTTTTGACAACATAATGTAACACCCAGTATTCAACTAAGGTATGTCACGTAATTTTTTTTTTTCTCTAAATACGTGTATACACACACAGGCATACATACATATTGAACTACATGCAATTAAACATATACATAAAATGCTCTAGTGGAAGCTTCACATATAAAAGATAAACAAATAGTTGTGTTCTGTAAATATACGATTTTCAGACTGATTTAACAGTGAACACAAACATGCAGTGTATACAGGGTATATCCTTAAACATACATATAGTTATTCTCACACAAGCAATAAAACCCATAAAATAACACATAAATGAAAATGCAGCATGGAATTCAACACGTAACTGGTACTTATCTTGTTAATAATGTCACCAACCGTGTGCAGACCGTCCATGAACCTCCCAGCCTTAGACTACACTATTTGTCACTCTCAACAGTGAGTCACCCCTGAGTTGGGACTAGACTCCAACTGGGAAAGGGATTCCTAACTCGGCTAAAGGTTCATGGTCAACTGGAAATACTCCCTCTTAGGTGTTCACTCAACCACATCCTACAGCCTCTCCTTCCCCACATGCCTATCCCACCCAAGGAAGTGTACCCCTTCTCTGCTCAATAGTCCTTCGACTGCCCCACTTCCCTTCCAGGGCTTCAACAACAGGCTGGACCGAAAGTCTCAGAGCACTGTAGCTATAGTCTATCACCTTCAAGAAATCAATCCTCAAAAATTCCCTCACTAAGAGAATTGCTCACAGACCTGACAACCCGCCTCTTCAATCTCTCTCCCAAGCTGACAAGTATACCATCAGGAATGGATATCAATCTTGTCTAGGTATGGTGGTAGGAAGATACGAGGTAGCTCAAGGACTGACGAAATGTATCATGGATACTGGTTCTCTGATCAAAGGAAAAAATGGTAAGATTCCCCCCTCACAATGGTTGACCCCCCCCAAAGGAACTAAGTCTCAGCAATAAGCATGCATGTCTCCAACTTGACACTTGTCATGTTGGAAGCTACTCTGATACACTTGTCCCCTACTTTAGGACTTAGGATAAATTAATTATTTGTACTTTATGTTTTTAAGAAATATTAATATAATATTTCTTTTCAACTTTAAGCTCTCTAGCTTAGCCCTATTCTTAACTTTAGGCCCTCCCTTTCCCTATTTGGTGGAATCTAGTCCCCCTTCTCTTTTATCGTGGTCAGTTTGTGCACAGTGATGTATTTTTATATTAATCATGAGATATATACAAAATAGGCACTCTAGCCGTTAACATCTAGGCACATTGGCCTAATTCCAAGACATAAGCATTCTGACTTATAATATTGGCTCACCAGCCTATAATGCATATTATATACACAAAGGTTCGTTGACCTTAATATTGCGTGCACTTTAGTTACTGCGCTCGGTATCCGCTGACCTCAAGGTTGCATGCTCTTTAGTTATTGCGCACTGTATCCTTTGTCTTTAAGGTTGCACACACCTTAGTTACTATGCACGGTATTCAGAAATGTGCACATTGCATCCCTTTACTGCATAGTATATGTGCGCACCATGCCGTGAAAGTTGTATTACAAAAATGATGTCTAAACAACTCACTATCTTAAATATACTTGGATTACATTTACATTTGGGTTCAAAAGAGGGATATTACAATCCCCTCCCCTTATTTATGCATTGTCCTCGATGCATCATGTACCCATATACAACAAAATTCTCAAAAGTCTTCAAAAAGATGTGGGTATTATGCCCGCATTGCATCCTCATGCTCCCAAGTAGCGTCTTCAGGTCCGTTCCAGGTTCATTGGACCTTTACAATCCCTATGGCTTGATTCCGGAGTTGTTTGATTTTTCGATCCAGGATGTGCAACGGATGCACTTAGAAAGCGCCTTCTTGCTCCACCTAAATAACATTCCAATCAATAACATGATTAGCATCAGGTATGTATTTCTTTAGCAATGATACATGGAATACATTATGAATAGACATAGATGTAGGCAATGAAATCATATAAGCAACATGACCAATCCTCTCTAGGATTTCAAATGGTCCACAAAATCTGGCTACCAACTTGGCGCAACTTCCAAGCTTCAAGGAACTCCTGTTAGCTTTTACTTTCGGGAAAACATGATCACCCACTTTGAATTCTCTATGGATTCTGTTTTTATCAGCATAACTTTTATGTCTGTCTTGGGAAGTTTTCATATTCTTCTTAATTTTTAACATCTAGTCCTCCATCTTCTTGAGCAACTCTAGCCCAACTATTGTTCTATCAGTTGGATTATCCCAGCTTACTGGAGTATTGCACCTTCTGTTGTAAAATGATTCAAATGGGCTCATTTTCAATGATGCCTAATACCCATTTTTATAAGTTCTACTAGATGTAGGTAGTCTTCCCATTTTGATGGTTTATCCATTACATACATTCTCAACATATCTTCTATCACTCTATTCACCCTCTTTGTCTGTCCATCAGTCTCAGGATGGTAAGCTGTAATAAAGTTCAGATTCGTTCTGAATTCTTTGAACAATCCTTTCTAGAAATTTGAGGTGAATTTTGGGTCTTTGTCAGACACAATCGTTTTAGGAATTCCATGCAATCATGCCACTTCCTTCATGAAAATATCAGCAACATCTGCTACTTTGTGAGTAGTTTTTAGTGGAATAAGATGGGCAACTTTTGTAATCTTGTCCACCACTACCATAATCTAATCATGTAGCTTGATTGTTATGGGCAATCCCGTAATAAAATCCATTTTCACCACTTCCCACTTCCATTCAGGAATGGGAAAAGGTTGCAGCAATCATGTTGGGTGCCTATGCTCTGTTTTAACTTTTTGGCATTCCATACACCTAGTGACGGATTCTGCAATTTCTCTCTTCACACCTGGCCAAAAGTATTGACTCTTGACCACTGCTACAGTTTTCTAATATCTAGGGTGCCCTTCATAAGGAGCGTTATGCATCTCATGCAAAATTATACGTTTCAAGTCCTAGACATTTGGTACAAAAATTATATTCTTGTGCAGCAATATTCCATCTACTCCCAACTTATAAATATCCATCTTTTGTGGTGTCTTACCTTGCTGTAGTTTTGTTCTCAATTCTTTGTATTTCAGGTTTGTATTTGTAGCCTCCAGAATTTTCCTTTTAACATCAGTCTGATACATGCTGATGGTTGTAGCATGAAGCTCATGCACCCTCCTACTGAGTGCATCTACCACTTTATTTGCTTTCCCTTTGATATGTTTTATATCAAAGTCATATTCTCTTAGAAATTCTAACCATCTTCTTTGTCTAACATTTATATTTGGTTGATCAAATAAATATTTCAAACCATTGTGGTCTGTTCTTAACTCAAACCTTTTTCCCATGAGGTAGTGTCTCCATTTCCTCAGGGCATGCACTATGGCTGCCAACTCCAAATCATGAGTGGCATAGTTTCTTTCATGCTCCACCAAGTCCTTCATTACATGCATCTGTGCATACAATGAAATCTTCATTTGGGTCCCCAATCCTTGGTATTGGAACACTTGTCAATAATTATTTCAAATGTTCGAAACTCCTTTCACAGTCTGATGTCCACTGAAACTTCATACCTTTTCTTTGCAAGAAAGTGATTGGGTGTGCTATTTTCGAGAATCCTCCAATGAATCTCCTATAGTATCTTGCAAGTCCCATGAATGATCTGACCTCTGTCACATTCTTTGGTGCTGACCATTCTCTAATGCCTTCAATCTTCTCGGGGTCCACTGCTATCCCATATTTTGAGATGATATGCCCCAAATAATGAATTTGTTTATGATAAAATGAGCACTTGCTCAATTTGGCATACAACTGATGCTCCCTTAATACTTGCAACACCATCCTCAAATGATGTTCATTCTCTTCTTCTATATTAGAGTATATAAGAATGTCATCCAAAAAGACAATGACAAACTAGTCTAAATATTCTCGGAAAACACCATTCATTAAGCACATGAAAACAACTGGTGCATTTGACAACCCAAATGGAACCACTGTGAACTCATAATGACCATACCTTTTCCTGAAGGCGGTCTTGTTGATATCCTCCTCCTTAATTCTTACCTAATGGTATCCTGATCTGAGATCTATCTTTGAAAAGATCTTTGCATCCTTCAATTGATCAAAAAAATCATCAATCCTTGGCAGAGGATACTTGTTCTTTACGGTCACTTTATTCAATTATTTGAAATCAATGCACAATCTTAACATTCCATCTTTCTTTTTCCCAAACAATAATGGGGCACCCCAAGGTGATACACTTGGGTGTATATACCCCTTCTTCAGAAGTTCTTCAAGCTACATTTGCAACTCTTTCAATTCTGGTGTACTCATTCTATAAGGAGTCTTTGACACGGGAACTGCTCTTGGTGTTAGATTTATAGAAAAGTTAAGGTCTCTCCTTGGGGGTAGTCCTGGTACTTCCTTGAATACATGTTCAAACTCTTTCAGGACTGCATAATTCTCCAAATTTGGCACCTTGTCTTCAGGTGTCTCCTCCATATGAGCTACAAATATTTGACATCCTCTTCTATAACGTTTCTTTAGCTGCAATGCTGAAATTTCTCTAATGGTTACTACCCTGGGAATTCCTTGCACTTTCCTTTGGTTCCCTTCTTCATCCAAGAAAGTGAATTATTTATTATGACAATCCAATAGAGCATGATGTGGGTCCAACCAATCCATCCCAATTAAACAGTCATAGGAACCTAAGGGTAAGATATTCAAATATGCATTGGTGTTCAGTCCGTTCATGTCCATGAGACATGAATTAACCATATCATTAACCTTTCTTTTGGTTCCTGTAGCCAACTGTACCAACCAAGATTTTCCATGCCTACTTCTTGGCAATTACAAACTTTCTACCATCTTAGGATCTATATAACTATGACTAGCTCCTGAATCAATTAAAATAGCAATGGTTTGGTTGTTAATCATACCTTCCACTTCAATCATGTGTGACTGATATTCTTCTTGCTTGTTATCCAGGGCTGCATAGATCCTTGGCACATTTCTACCCATGTGCTCCACTGTTTCAGCTTGCTATACATTATAAACAGTCCTTCCTTTTTCACCTTTGTGAGGACAATTTTTGAATCTATGATCTCCTTTACAACCCCAACATTGAATAGGTGGTTGCCTTGGCCTTTGGCCTTCTACCTCTATCATTTTGGGCTCTTTATAAGTTGGTGGTCCCTGTGGACTATTTCTGAAGAATGATGGTTTAAATCCTTTCTTCCTTTGATCCACCTTGAACTTTTTTTTTGTCTTCCCAAGCTTTTTGGAAAGTTGGCCTTGCTTTTTGCTGATTATATAGACATTTAGCTCGCCTTATGATCTCTTCCAATGTCTTAGGATCATCATATCGTATTTTGTCACTGATGAATGCTGGCAATCCACTCAAATACCTTTGAATTTTAACTGTCTCATCCTTGATGAAGGAGACGTACTTCAGCAGTTCTAGGAATCTTCTTTGATATTCATCTATGATAATACTTCCAAATTTGAGTTCAAATAACTCTTTCATTTTCTTTTCATAATACCTCTTACTCAAGTATTTCTTCTCAAAATACTTCTTAAATTCCCTCCAAGTAACACTCTTCTCTTTAATGTGTTGTACCTGCATAAGCTGATCCCACCACATGGATGCCTTTCCTTTGAGTTGATAGATGGAAATTCTACTCTTTGCATGGGAAGAATAATTGTGTAATTGAAAATACTTCCTCATGTCCAGCAACCATGTTTCTGCATATTCATCCTTCTTGTGCTCACCATCAAATGTAGGAGGTTTGGTTTTGTTCATTTCTCCTCATAGCTCATCCACTCCAGACCTCTTATGTTGTCTAACAGGGGATAGACTTGTGTTTCTACCTGCTCTTTTCTTGGAATGCTTTTGGGAGTGATGGTGGTGTCTGCTAACATTTCCTGATCTATTTTTCTCATCCAAAGGTTTGTGACTTCCAGATTTGCTTGAGTCACTTTTTTTTTCCAATTTCATTTCTATTATGTTCAGACTTTGCAATAACTTCATGTTGAAGTCATCCTGCTGCTCTTTGGCTCTCATAAGCCTTTCATTATCAGCGTTATGGATTTGGACATCCTTTTGCAAATTTTTAATAGTCTCTACCATATTCAGGTTTTCATCCCTTTCCTCTCCATGTCCATTGGATTTTGTTCCTTCAATGTCCAAATGGACATTCATCCCTTTACTCTCATCTTGTTGACTATATTTTCCTCGTGTCTCTTCCATTCTTATGGACTCGGTACTTGATCTGATATGATCTAGTTGTTGTTAGTTCTGCAAAATGTGCAACCATTAAAAGTTATTAGTTTAACTAAATCAACAATCCATGAGAAATATGAACTATTTCGTCTCAATAATTATATCAGAATTATCTGTTCTGATTTCTTGGTGTTGCCACCATGGCAATTCTCAGACACGACCTAAGTTTTGAGAACTTAGCAAGCAGTATATCATCACGCAGAGATACATCGGGTGCAAGGTGGTTTACCGAAACCACTTTTGCATAAGTTTCGATATCACATGCTTCAATATGTCAAATCCACCATTCATGGGGCAGGTGATGGTTAGTCAGATCACTCCGTCTCATTCACTCGTACATCACATCCATTTGAGTTAGGTGAACACCGCCATGTAATGAACTCAAAAAGTTTAATCATTTGAATTGGATTAGCCGAGCATGGAAACCCATTGCACTTGTGTGCAAGTCTATCAAGGATTCATGATTGAGGTTCTATAATTACCAACTCCCAGATATGGAAGCATCATCTTATCCATCAGTGAGCAGTCTCTAAATTGGTTTGAACTTCTCATCTCTTCAAACGTATCTTAGTGTCCACAAAACTGAGGTATATGGACCTAGTTAAATCCAATGAGACTGGTTATTCAAGAAACATGCTAAATTTTCCTACGAGTACGAAGGAAAAGGTAGTTGCGCAGATACTGGAAACTAAATTTCACACAATACCTATTACTGATTTGATATTGGAAATTAGGATGAATCTAATCATGAGGGATCTGGTTATCAACAGACTAGCTGCTAAGAAGAAATGAAGCAAGCGACAGAAGAAAGAACCTGTCGTTGAAGCGGCTGAGAGTATTGGAGAGAATCAACTGGTCTGGTTAGATTATTTAAAGGAGGAGCTAGCTAAGATGAAATGAGCCCTCAATACAATTGAGTATATTTCAATGATTTTTGGATAGATGATAGCAGAGGTAAGGAAGCTCTGAAGATGATAGACCTGTTCTTGTACGGTCTCTTTGAATAGGGCCACTGCTATTTTGAATCATCCCCTTTTGTAATTTTGTATTTTGAATGAATATATAAGCACAAAAGCAAATTTTGTACTTCTTAAGACAAGATTCCACTGATGATGTTACGAATATTGTTTCCTTTAATATTATGTGTCTTCTTGTAACATATATTTCACTTTCAACTGTTTGAATAAAACCCAGAATTCATCTCATTTTCTTGACTCATTTTAAATAATACTTCAATGCAGATGTGTATTCCTCTTTCTTTGAATACTATGTAATTTTTTCTAATTAAACTCAGGCTTGTAGTCTTAATTACCTTTACAGATGATTTTTCACACATAAAATTCAACCTGTGTACCTTTATTTATCATGAAAATGACTTTATAAGGTAAATCATGTTTCCGCGCACCTGTATCTACTATAAATTTCCTCTTCGTTGCGCCAATAACTTGCGCGCACTACTTCTGTGTTGCGCGCCAATATCCTCTGTGCACTGTTTCTTTATCAAACTTGGATCCCACATGCATTTCGCTCAATGAATTACATTGTGATAAAGTTCAATATGCCTTACCATGTACAATAATCTGTATGCCCCACCAAATACTCTGTCGCTACCACGCACAACTACTTGCGCGCACCCTTGCCTACACTGTAGCGATACAACACAAACTCCTACTATGTGCGCACCAACCAACTTCATTGTGCCTCACAATACTGCTCACACCACGTGCACCTTTACTATGTGTATGCACTCCGCATAATGCTAAATTTAGCGCGTGCATCTCTACATATTATTCTTCCGCGTGGTGGCTCAATTTTCGATAAATGCAATATATTATATACCATACTGTAATTGATACCATACTGTAATATCGTCTCCATTCAACTAGTTTGGCCCATTCAGGATCAGTGTTGAAAAATGACACTCTAATACCATACTATAACACACCCCATCCACCCACTAACCGGGGAATGTCACTTACTCAGACACTTAGCTTAGTTCTGACAACATAATGTAACACCCAGTATTCAACTGAGGTATGTCACATAACTTTTTTTTTTCTCTAAATACGTATATACACACACAGACATACATACATACTGAACTGCATGCAATTAAACATATACATACATTTCTCTAGAGGAAGCTTCACATATAAAAGATAAACAAACATTTGTGTTCTGTAAATATACGATTTTCAGACTGATTTAACAGTGAACACAGACATGCAGCGTATACAGGGTATATCCTTAAACATGCAGACAGTTATGCTCACACAAGCAATAAAACCCATAAAATAACACATAAATGACAATGCAACATGGAATTCAACACATAACTAGTACTTATCTTGGTAAGAATGTCAGCAATTGTGTGAAAACCGTCCACGAACCTCCCAGCCTAAGACTACACTGTTCGTCACTCTCAACAGTGAGTCACCCCCGAGATGGGACTAGACTCCACCTGAGAAAGGGATTCTTAAGTCGAATAAAGGTTCATGGTCAATCGAAAAGACTCCCTCTCAGGTGTTCACTCAACCACAACCTACAACCTCTCCTTCCCCACATGTCTGTCCCACCCAAGGAAGTGTGCCCCTTCTCTGCTCAACAGTCCTTCAGCTGCCCCACTTCCCTTCCAGGGCTTCAGTAACAGGCTGAACTAGAAGTCTCAAAGTTCTATAGCCACAGTTTATCACCTTTAGGAAATTGATCCTCAACAATTCCCTCACTCAGAGAATTGCTCACCGGCCTGACAACCCGCCTCTTCAATCCCACTCCCAAGTTGACAGGTACACCAATAAGAATGGATATCAGTCTGGTCTGGGTATAGTGGTAGGAAGATATGAGGTAGCTCAAGGACTGATGGAATGTATCGTGGATACTGGTTATCTGGTCGAAGGAAAAAATGGTAAGATTCCCACCTCACAATGGTCGATCCCCCCCAAAAGGAACTAAGTCTCGACAATAAGCATGCATGTCTCCAACTTGACACTTTTCATGTTGGAAGCTACTCTGATACACTTGTCCCCTACTTTAGGACTTAGGATAAATTAATTATCCATACTTTATGTTTTTAAGAAATATTAATATAATATTTCTTTTTGGCTTTAAGCTCTCTAGCTTAGCCCTGTTCTTAACTTTAGGCCCTCCCTTTCCCTATTTGGTGGAATCTAGTCCCCCTTCTCTTTTATCGTGGTCGGTTTACGTGCAACGATGTATTTTTATATTAATCATGAGATATATACAAAATAGGCGCTCTAGCCTTTAACATCTAGGCGCGTTGGCCTAATTCCAAGACAAAGGTTCACTGACCTTAATAATGTGCACACTTTAGTTACTGCGTGTGATATCTGCTGACCTCAAGGTTACACGCTCTTTAGTTACTGCGTGTTGTATCCTCTGTCTTTAAGGTTGCGTGCACCTTAGTTACTGCACGCAGTATTCAGAAATGTGCACATTACATCCCTTTACTGCGCAGTATATGCGCGCACCATGCCATGAAAGGTTTATTATAAAAATGATGTCTAAATAGCTCACTAGCTTAAATATACTTGGATTATATTTACATTTGGGTTCGGCCAAGGGATATTACATAATCGCTCGTGCCATGGATGGATAGGGCCTCCTAGATTGTGGGCACTTGTCTCCTTGTTGCATTCTCAAGTGAGAGCGCGTGGATATCTTCAAAAATAGTGAGTGAGCGCAAATATCTTCAAACAGAGTTTTTGTCTCTCTATTTTGGTTTTGTTACATTTTTTTTGTTATTTCTTGTTATATGTTGTTATTTTTATTTTATTTTTTTATTTCTTATTTCTTATTATATATTATATAATAATATAATATATATATTATTAAATTAAATTTATAAATTGAATTAAATTAATTTTATTGTTGAATTAAATTTATTGGAATTTTATAAAATGAAAATTATTCCCTTTTACCATTAGATTTTATCATATGTTATAAAATGATTTTACCATAGATTTTATAAACTAATATTATAAAATGATTTACCATAGATTTATGACTCCCTTTATTGGCATAACCCCTATCTCATAATCCCTATATAACTTGACCCATATAATATGACGATGATGATGATGACAATGATGATGTGCAGGATGAGGAGGACAATGACAACATTGATTACGGTGATAACAATGATGATGACGACCACAATGATGATGATGACAAGGATGACGATGATGATGATGATGACTATGACAACAATGACAATGACGATGATGATGATGAAAATGATGATGACGATGACAACGACGACGATGATTATGAAAGTGGAGGCTTCGTTACAGCTCGTCGTTGAGCATAAGGACAAGCTCAATGATACATGAAGAGAAAGAATATGAACAAGATGCAACAATGACAACACATGATCAGGAGATCATGAATATGTTTGTACCCCAGGAGTCTGATGCAGGAGGATCAACCCCACCTAAGTCAAAATTTGAAATTCGAACCTTCTAGAGGCAGATGTGGCCTTGAGGATATGATTTCCTCTACAAATGATTGAATTTGTTTTTGTAATTGTTATGTTAAGCATATTTTAATTGATTATGAGTGATTTTTGGGAGTTAGATCATATCCTTTCATTGATTCGATCCTTATTATGTTTTAATTGTTATAAATTATGAACCTTCGGGTGTTTTTGGGGAGGCCCCTGAATAATGCAATACAAGGGCGAGTGTGTAGATTATTCGAGAGGTGATCGGGACCGTCGAGGCCATAGTGTAATTCGAGCTCGAATAGATAATGAATTTTTGTAATTATGTATTATGGTGCATTCTATTTCATGTGTGATTGTGTGTGTAATTATGTTTGGATGTAAGTGTGAGACATAGGCCATCTATCAGAGTTGCAACTCCGGGATACTTTGAAATGATCATATTCTACTATGGTGAATGATCTATCATCGATCACAGAATGGATCGACGACGATATAGCCTTTTTGCATAACAAACAACGAGGGAATTAACATAAGTCAATCGCCCGAAATAAGAGCATGTGCTGGATTAGAAATCCATGTGTCAGTATAAGGTGGATTTCTGGGGTCCCTGTCTCGAGATTTGAGTCAAGAGTCAGCTCCCCTGAAATGATGTGGATAGTCCATCATGAAAATAAACCTACGGTGGATAGTTAAGAACCTTTTGGATTAGCGTCCGGTCATTACATGTGGTCATTCAGAAAGTTAGACTTAGGTTCGAAGTTATGGAACATATGAGTAAAGGATCGACGCTTGGGGAGCATAGATTTGCACAAAGAAGATTGACAATGACACCAGGGTATTGTTGAACGAATTCGAGCCAGTTTCTACAAGGACTGTTATAGTCAATTTTATGGGTTCTCTCTTGAACTAATTTTTATTGTGTTGTTGGATTTGGTGAATTTGGTTTTGGTCATCGAACCTATGGGTGGAAACTCATTTTCACTCATTTGGGTCTCCTAAAGAGAAATTACCATGGGGCACTTGGTCATTTGATGGATGAAACACAACACAATTCACTTAGTTAGCAACCCTAGTCCTTCTAACTATTCTATACTATTATGTCTTGGAAGTTGTATGCACTTAACCCATACAATTGACCAATGTAGCTAATTGATGCACTTAACTCACACAATTGACTAATGTAGCTAATTGATGCACTTAACCCACACACTTAATTTTGTGCCCCATCAATGAACTTCTCCATGATAGAAATAAAACCCACTTCATTGCATTAACATTCCATGTTTCTAACAAACCCATTTTCCATAATATTATATTTGGGTACTAGTGAGGCTTAGAATAATTCAAAAGCATACATAGATAATACAAATGGAGGTCGTGACTAGGGAAGAGGGAACACATTCCCTTAAACCCTACCTCCCCACCATCTTAACAACTGACACCACCATTACATACTTAGAACCTTAGGACCTCCATCTCAGATACTGACATGTGGTTGAAGCATGGGTATGTTATTGAAAGAAAACACATAGTACTATCCCAAAGGCACAATTCCACCATTATTAATTGTGATAGGAGGTGATTTTGTCCTTTAGCACCATCAATAACATCTAGGCCCACCCATAGTAGGTCATAGAAAGGAATTTCTCTATAGGCATCGTCAATTCACCAGATATCCTATGGGGTGCATGAGTCATTAAAACCCCTAAATTCCATCACCCAAACCCTTAGTCAACTAAAACCCCTAACTTCCATCACCAATATTCATCCTCATATTATCTATAGGGGAATGGAAAACCACTAACCCCTCTAATATCTTTCACACCTAATTCCTATAGCCTGATCCCATAATCTTTATAACCCTTGAACATTACATCATGTGTAATTTAATTGTCATTCTCTATCAAGAAAGTACCCTAACCCTTGTCCCCAATAACCCTTAATCCCTAAATTGTATAATTGTTAACCCTTCATGTAATCTCTAACCTCAAACTCTTATAACCCCTTATCCCTAGCACATGTAGAAATTGATATGATCCATAACCATTATAAGTTGTGTCACATGTTTCATCCTCAACCTCTATACAAAAAGTCCCTAACCCTTACATTCCATAACAATTATAAGGATTATCAACTAATAACTATATACACTAATGTATGGAACCCTAAACCCATAACCTCTATAACCCTTAACCCTTTTCATCCCTAATGTTTAACCCATATCCATTATAATATGTAACCCATGTAACTATAATTTTTAAGACTATTACGTACAACCACTATTACCGAGTAACCATCTAACCCCTAAGAACCTATGGCCATTAACCCTTATAATCGCTATAATTTATTTCCCCAACCGCATTTGACTCATAACCACTACAATTTTTAGAATCCCAAACCCCTAAACCCTTGAAAATTTAACCCTCATCTTTAACCCTTATAACCCCAAACATGTACATTAACTATTACATCTATACATTATTAGTACTAGTCTATCACCTATGTTAACCCTAATCACTAACCTCTATAATTTCTAACTTATAAACCCCAAATAGCTAAATCCTAACTTATTAACCCTAAGCACCTAATACCTTAACCTCACAAACATTAATCCTAATAATACTCAAACCATATAACCACTTTACTCCATAACACTATAACCCTTATCATCCCTAACACCTAACCCTTAATTCTCACCATACCTAACCCCTATAAACATTAACCCTAATCCCTATAAAGCACAATTCCAAACCAATATAACCTTTATCTGACTTGTAACTCCCAATGAGCTTAACTACCATAACCCCTAACTCATATATTCATTAACCTTTAACTCTTGTAACATTTATAATTGATAAACCTTATTCTCAAGCCCCTATAAACCCTCAATACTATTAACCAGTGTTATCAACATCTTTATAATATCGTGATGTTGGTGATATTATCTTCAAAATCAGGGTCGACAATATTTTTCGATATTTTCATTCTTACAACATTGTTTTTCATTCTTAAAACATTTTCCGATATTTTTCCTGATGTTGCCAATATTTTTGTCTTCGGACCCTTGGCGATATTTTCTCGATGTCGATGTCGATGTTTGCAACATTGATTTTAACCATTCATATTAATTATCCATCATCCTCATCCCTCATAATTCCTAACCAATAACCATTAATACATAAAACTATCCAAATAAAAACCCCTAAACAACTAATCTCTAACTAATATCCTCTAATCCATATAATTCTTGAAACCATTAACACTTATATCGCCTATTACCCCTAAACATTATATACCTTAACACCTAACCCATAATTCATATAACCCTTAATCCATAAACTGACTAACCCCTTTAACTCATAATCCATAAACTCACTAACCCCTTTAACCCCTAATCTCTAATCCTTATAACCCATAACCCTTTAACCCATAAAATATATAAACCTATGATAAATCCTCTAACTTCTACATACCCAAACCCCTTTAACCTCTAACCCCAATAATGTCTTATTATTAAATTATATAAGTCTTAACACTCATAATATCTAACCTCAAACTCTTGTAACCCCAAATCCCTTGTACAATCCCTAACCATTATAATTAGTGTGAATCACATATTTCACCCTAAACCTCTATAAAACTTAATCCACAACCCCTATATCCCTTAACAATTATAACCCTTATCAACTAATAACTAATATAAATTAACCCATGGAACCCTAAACGTATAACACTTTTAATCCATAATGTCCAAACATAACCCTTATAACCCTAATCTCTAATTCATATAGCCTCATCAACATGATGAATTGATGATGGAAGAAAGTGGGTGTGTCACTCAAATTTGAGTCCAGAAACCCTCACATATCGTTAAGGCATGCCAATAGTCTATCCATGACAAATTTTAGTGCATACAGAAACTGTTTGAAAAAATTTTAGCGTTGGCCCCATTTGCAGGTCCCTGTTGTCGGTGTCTAGTCCTTGTGCAATTTTCATTCCTCGTTCCTTGTTCCTCATTCCTTGACCATGGTGTAGTCCCCAAGATCCATTATTTTTGTACAAAATTACATACTAATGGCATAAAATGTCCCACACAAAGACCAAATTAATATCTGCTACATAAGTCTTTTGTCTTTTTTCATATTTGGTTTATCAAATTGAAATCTCAATTTGATACTTTGCAAGCTAGCTGGACCTTCATTCAAATACAAATATGAAACTTGGAATCATTAACATATCTACTAGAACATATGAAAAATAGGGTTTATGGTTTCCATGATGAATTGATGATGGAAGAAAGA
>SNQJ01S0123380.1:0-11544 GCA_010110895.2 Picea sitchensis | reverse complement strand
AAAATAAAAAAAGATAATGAATATATAGCTAATTACCTTGGGACGATATTCATTCAATCCGCCATCAATGTGACCATATTACCTACAATGTTCTGTAGATGTTGCTATTAAAATTATTACGGGATGTCTGAGGCAACATTTTTTACAAGGGCAATAACATATACCATCACCCTTTTCACATGCTTTACTTTTTTCCCCACCTCTAACAACATTCTGCGACATTCGTCCACACAAAAATACCCTTTCAGAACCATTGTTGTTATAGCAAGATTCTCACAACATATTTAAATCATCAAATATTTATAGTCCAATTTTAGGTCACTATCATCGCAATGGCGATGAACGTGACCTAAAAATATTTCTTTTTTTACCTATTTATTTTAGGTCATTTTTAATGGTCAATTTTATGGTTGGGTAAGTCGTCACTCTTGCGACGAAAAAACTATATTTTTCGCTATTGCATTGAACATTGACCATAATAATTTAGTCAAACTACATGCATCAAGATAACGACAAATACGGGGTGGATTTAAAAAAAATGAACTTTGTCTCTTGCATGTTGCGACGAAAGAGTACTTTTGTCGCAAGTGGTCGTCGCAATTTTTTCAATATGTAGTAGTGAGAAGGCAACTGACATGAGTTAAGGAATGAAAGGTGATAAATCGTGCTAATGGGAAATGGTATGCCCATTTCATCATGGCAAGGGATGGTAACTTCACTTGCTCAGTTAAACTCATGCGGAGCAGGTAGATGAAAGCTTTGTATGAGATGGGTCGAGTGTGTAGAAGGCTCGACACAATGTGGAGACATTTGACTGATGAAAACTTCAGAACTTTGTTTGGTTTTTCTAAGGATCCAAGTACAGTGACCCAAGCAAACCAATTACTTGCCAGATCTTCTCATCATTCTATCAATTGTGTCCTTCCCTATTTGTCTATCATGAATTCGGTAGTGTTTTTTATTTGGGGGGTTATAAATCAACGCTCCCATCCTGACTTCCCTGTATCGTGGTCTTCTCGAACTCTCCTTGGGTTTATTCTGGTATATGTCCTTTGATCCTTCCTTGATATCTCTCTTGTGTCCCCTCTGAGCCTCCATGACGCAGGCGCGCCACCCAGGGCACGTTCGCTCCCACCAGGACCTTCTCTTCCCTAGGCCCGAAGAACTGAAACGCTCTTCAACTCCCTTATCGGGAGTTCTCAATACCCACAGGATGTCTCTTGTGATCTCCCTTTACTCCAAATCGGGAAATCGGACTTCGCGTAATCACGAGTCTTGAACCCACAGGTTCGAGTCTCACAAATCCCCGAAACCCGATGAAAGTTCACCCATGTGTTCCTTGCTTTTATTGGGAATATTCTCGGTCGGGAAATCGACACTTGTGAGGTTGTGTATCACTTACCTCACGGACCCCCAATTTTCGATCGGCGATGATACTCTCTAATACCCTTAGCTCCCTCCGGCTAACTCTTTCGCACATGACCTGCTGGTCCAAAAGACCACAGTCCTTCCACTACCAGAGTTTCGGACTTCGCGGAATTGAAATGTGTGGAACTCACGCCCTTGGAATTCCCGATTCTCCAGTTTCTAATGCCACCTGGCGTTGACTCCAGCGAGGGTTGACCCTTCGACACCTGTCCTCCATTGAATGCTATGAATGTGGGACCGTCGCATTTTGGGATTTCGTGACTTCTCCTTTCGTGAGGTTCTCGTCACCGAGAAACCTGAAATGCCGAACCCCGACTCCTTTGAATCCTCGGACACGCATCCCTTACATCAAACGGCTCTGACCATTTTGGGAAATCGCGAATCGTGATTTCATTTTGTAAGTGTTTCACGACTCTAGAAATCCCGATATCCCAAACTCTGAACTATCCAAGATCTCTTTCCACGCGTCCCTGCTGTTTGGACGGCTCCGATCCTATCGAGAAATCGCGGATCGCGGTTCCTTCCTGCGAGAGTTCTATGTCTTTGGAAACCCCGAAATGCCAAACCCCGACTCGCTCTGGATTGCTGATACATGTCTCGTCTGGGATCTACGACTATGATCCCTTCTCAGGATTTTGAGACTTATGGGGTCTCGATTCTCTTGCCCTTGAGAACTCCGATTCTCCGATGGCCAGTATCCCAACTACTAAACCTCATGCAGCTTCCACAGATACGATGGCTGTCAGGTATCTGTCCCAGATCTAACGACCCAGATCTTCTCTTCTTGTGCGCTTGCTCCAGGGGTTAAACTCTACGTACTCCTCCTGATCCAACGGCTAACGGGATTTCTGCTCCAGATCTGACGGTTGTCAGCAAACCTGCACCAAATATAATGGCTCAGACCTGTCTTCCTTCACTGCGCTTCTCCTGAGGCTTAACCTCCGTGCACCTTCTCCCGATCCAACGGCTGACAGGTTTTCAGTATGAGATTTGAAGGCTGTCGGTCTCCTCTTTCTGTGCGCTTCTTCTAACGCCTTCCTAGACATGAATCTTCAATGGTCCAGATCTCTTCTCCTGCCAATATGACGGTTGGTGCCACTCCTCCTGAGCTTCTCACTCTTCCTTCCCAACCTTGGGAGAATTTCACATCCCCAAAGGCCTCGACCTTTTCTTTGTCTCCACGAACTCGGCGACTGTGAGTTCTGTTGTGTGTGTATAAGCACTGCCCTTCCTGAGCTTTCTTCTCCTTCCGAACCCTCGAAGGATTCTTTGACTCCTGTGCCTTTGTAGAGTCTTCAGATGCACACAGCGTGCTATCTCTTTTGAGCTTTCATAAACACTCAAACCCCTTGAGGGATTTTGTCTTCTTCTCCTACCGATAGAGAAATAAAATGCCTTCCTGGCAATCTTCCTTCTCTATAGAACATTCAGCAGTTCTGTATTCTTTCGCCTGTGCACTCCTTGCACTTGCTCAATGCCCACCTGGCAGAGCTTTCAGAATCCTTAGCGATTCTGGTTCCTTCTCCCTTCTATCTGAACTCACAACAGAGTTCTTCCACAATTGCACCGCAGTGCATATGCTCAATGCCCACCTGGCAGAGCTTCTCACAGAACTCCTCAGAGATTCTATCTTCCTGTCTAAACTCACAACAGAGTTCCTTCAAATGCACCTTGGGCCTGTGCTCAATGCCCACCTGGCAGAGCTTCTCACAGAATCCTCAGTAATTCTAGTTTCTCCTTCAACTCTCGACAGAGTTCTTCTTTGATGCAGCCCGTGTGCATGCTCAATGCCCACTTGACAGAGCTCTCAGAATCCTCAGTGATTCTGGTCTTCTCTGAACTCTCAGCAGAGTTCCTTCCTCTTGCACCTCGTGCTTACACTCAATGCCCACCTGGCAGAGCTCCTACAGAATCCTCAGTGATTCTGTCTACAACTGTGTTCTCATACACAGCCTTGCCTCCAAGGTGTTCAAAAACCTCACAGGTCTTCTTCTTGAGTTGTTGACTTCAGTCCTGTGCCTTAGCACGTCTTTGTCAGACTCCTCAGAGTTCAAAAGTGCATCCTCTATGCACTGGTGTTCAGAGTCTGCAACACTCTGTCATGCCCTCCTGACATGAAACCTCAAAGACCTCTCGAACCTGAAATCAAACACACTCCCTGCAATTTCATGATAACAACACACAAACACAGCATATACAAAGAACACATACATACATCCATATACACAGAATATGCAGGAAAACTGCTCTGTTTATATTAATAAATGGCAACAATGCCTGTATCTTTACAATGGTGTTCCTGAGATCTCTCTGGCTCCTCCCTTCTCTACCACCTATCTCAGCTTACTCAAAATGAGATCTGAAAATCTCTTTTACCTGGGGCTCTTAGCGCTTCCCTCCAGGTTCACCTACCCTATTCAATTACATTCAATGGTTGTCTAGTCCAGCACCTGGATCTAGATCTCAGCTGATCTTAGCATTAAAGTCGATCCTATCTAATGCCTGCATAAAAGCACGGCTTCTATGGCTCACCAGCCTAAGCACATTAAATTATATTCAATTGAAATTCAAATGAGGCCGCGCCTCTCTTAAATGCGCGTTTTGAATTTGCATACGTGGCTGGCTGGCTGGTTGACTGATGTGGGGAGATTTTCCTGCATCATACTCCTCAGCTGCAAAATCATGAGCTCCTGCTCATGCGCTTCCCCTCTAAGCTGTTGGAAATCCTCCTGGATCCCAAATAAATCTTTGGAGCTGTTCATCCACTCCATTCTGCTGCTGTTGTTGCTTCCGTGCTGCTGCTTCCTTTCTGCTCAGCCTCTCCTCACTGGCGGTTTCTGCTGATCGGATCATCAACTCCATGATCTCCTCTATCACCTCATCCAGCTGCTCCAATGGCTGGTTCTACTCATGCAGTCTCCTCAGCTGCAAAAATTTTTGGCCATTGGGCAGATCATCATGATCTCCCATGCCTTCTTCATCCATTTCCAACTTCACCTGTTGGATGTGCACTCCCTGCACTTTTACCCTCTCTTCCAGGGCTTCAATTTGATCCCACAGATCAGCAAAGCAAATGCTACCTGCTTCTTCTTCCTCTGCTTCTGCAACCTTCTCTGTTGCATTCTGTTCAGCTTCATGGCTGAAAATGTTGATCCATTCCTCAGAATGCTCGTATTCTTCTTCTTCTACTCCTTCGGCTATCAGCTTCAGTGCTACAGCTTCTTCTCTTTCAACTCCCTGGCTGAAATCATCGAGTCGTTCCTCAGAACGCTCCTTCTCTTCATCTGCTTGGGCAGTCTCAAATGTCTGCTCCAATTTCCTTTTGACAGTCATCGTCCGTTGAGACTGTTCTGTTGTTGCACCGTCTGCAACACAAATTCCTGCCTCCTCCTGGGCACATGGTAGGAATATCCCAATTCCCCTAATCATCAGAATACCATCTTGATGTTCCTCCTCTTCTGTCAGCTGCATCTGCTGATCCAAATTCACCTCTGAATTTATGAGACCCTCAGACAGTCTCACCTGCTCTGTCAGCTCCTCTGGCTGAATCTGACTCATCAATTCATCCTTGCCCATATGGCAATATGGGATGTTGTTGCTGCTTCCCTGGTAGACCATGAGATCAACCGATCCCATCTTCATCAGCACTCCTTGCAGAGTTGAACTCACCATGAGACCTTCAAATGGTCTCAGATGTTCATCTCTGCCCTCCTGGCAGTCTTTGATGCTTCCGCTGCCCTCCTGGCAGTCTTCGAGATCCCTCAGTGATCTCTCATCATTGCCCAGCTGGAAATTTGAAATTCCCTTGCTGTCCTCCTGACAGTCCATGAGATCCTTGGCTGATCTCGACTCGTTGCCCTCCTGGCAAACTAGAATTTCTACTTCTCTGGCCTCCTGGCAGTTATTCAGATCATCAGTTGATCCCAGTTCATCTTCTTCATCATCTCAATCATCGAGACACTTTCTAGTCTCTGGCCAACAGTGACAAATCATCTTTTCTTCTGTGGCCCTGAGGTTTTCAGCATACCTCAACCGTCTCTTCAACAGCCTGCACTGTCTCATGACCATCAGCTGCTTGACCAACCATTTTGCCTTTGCCCCCTTCATGGGAAAATTTCGCATTTGTCTCATCCTCCTATCCTGCCGCATCCACAGTTCGAGCTTCTCTATGTCTGCTTTTAGTTCATAGAGTTCTCTAGTCTCTTCTTCATCCCATTCGACAATCCTTTCCGCCTTGCTCTTCTTTCTATGGCCTTCAGTAGCCATTTTGCTGTATCTATCTGCCTCCCTGACGGATCTGCTGCTGTCACTCTACATCCCTGAGTGTTCCAGCTTCATCTTCTCACAGTCCTGCTGACTGTCTCCTTGATTGATGCCTACCTGCAAACAATCATTACAGAGTCCTCAGCAACTCTGTTTTTTTTTTTCTTCTACCTCCTCTTTTCTCCTCTTGCCTGAAATATACAGACAAGAATTTCATCTCTGATACCACTTGACGCAGGCGCGCCACCCAGGGCACGCCCACTCCCACCAGGACCCTCTCTTCCCTAGGCCCGAAGAACAGAAACGCTCTTCAACTCCCTTATCGGGAGTTCTCAATACCCACAGGATTTCTCTTGTGATCTCCCTTTACTCCAAATCGAGAAATCAGACTTCGCATAATCGCGAGTCTTGAACCCACAGGTTCGGGTCTCACAAATCCCCGAAACCCGATGAGAGTTCACCCACGTGTTCCTTGCTTTTATCGGGAATTTTCCCAATTGGGAAATCGACACTTGTGAGGTCGTGTATCACTTACCTCACGGACCCCCGATTTTCGATCAGCGATGATACTCTCTAATCCCCTTAGCTCCCTCTGGCTAACTCTTTCGCACGTGACCTGCTGGTCCACAAGACCACAGTCCTTCCCCTATTGGAGTTTCGGACTTCGCGGAATTTAAATGTGTGGAACTCAAACCCTTGGAATTCCCGATTCTCTGGTTTTCGATGCCACCTGGCATTGACTCCAGCGAGGGTTGACCCTTCGACACCTGTCCTCCACTGAATGCTATGAATGTGGGACTGTCGTGTTTCAGGATTTTGCGACTTCTCCTGTTGTGAGGTTCTTGTCACCGAGAAACCAGAAATGCCGAACCCTGACTCCTTCGGATCCTCAGACACACATCTCTTACATCGAACGGCTCTGACCATTTCAGGAAATTGTGAATCGCGATTTCATTTTGTAAGTGTTTCACGACTCCGGAAATCCCGATATCCCGAACTCTGAACTATCTGGGATCTCTTGCCACGCGTCCCTGCTGTTTGGATGGCTCCGATCCTATCGAGAAATCACGGATCGCGATTCCTTCCTGGGAGATTTCTATGTCTTCAGAAACCCTGAAATGTCGAACCCTGACTCGCTCCAGATTGTTGATACGTGTCTCGTCCGGGATCTACAGCTATGATCCCTTCTCGATATTTTGGGACTTATGGGGTCTCGATTCTCTTTCCCTCGAGAACTTCGATTCTCCGATGGCCAGTATCCCAACTACTAAACCTCGTGCAGTTTCCACAGATCCGACGGTTGTCAGGTATCTGTCCCAGATCTAACGACCCAGATCTTCTCTTCTTGTGCGCTTGCTCCAGGGGCTAAACTCTACGCTACTCCTCCCGATCCAACGACTGACGGGATTTCTGCTCCAGATCTGACGGCTGTCGGTGACCCTGCACCAAATCTAACGGCTCAGACCTGTCTTCCTTCACTGCGCTTCTTCTGAGGCTTAACCTCCGCGCACCTTCTCCCGATCCAACGGCTGACAGGTTTTCAGTATGAGATCCGACACCTATCAGTCTCCTCTTTCTGCGCGCTTCTTCTAACGCCTTCCTGGACGTGAATCTTCGACAGTCCAGATATCTTCTCCCGCCGATCTAACGGATGGTGCCGCTCCTCCTGAGCTTCTCGCTCTTCCTTCCCAACCTTGGGAGAATTTCACATCCCCAAAGGCCTCGACCTTTGCTTTGTCTCCACGAACTCGGTGACTGTGAGTTCTGCTATGCGTGTATAAGCGCTGCCCTTCCTGAGCTTTCTTATCCTTCCGAACCCTCGAAGGATTCTTTGGCTCCTGCGCCTATGCAGAGTCTTCAGATGCACACAGCATGCTATCTCTTCTGAGCTTTCACAAACACTCAGACCCCTTGAGGGATTTTGTCTTCTTCTCCTACCGACAGAGAAATAAAATGTCTTCCTGGCAATCTTCCTTCTCTACAGAACATTCAGCAGTTCTGTATTCTTTCTCCTGTGCACTCCTTGCACCTGCTCGATGCCCACCTGGCAGAGCTTTCAGAATCCTCAGCGATTCTGGTTCCTTCTCCCTTCTATCTGAACTCACAGCAGAGTTCTTCCATAATTGCACCGCAGCGCATATGCTCAATGCCCACCTGGCAGAGCTTCTCACAGAACTCCTCAGAGATTCTGTCTTCCTATCTGAACTCACAACAGAGTTCCTTCAAATGCACCTTGGGCATGTGCTCAATGCCCACCTGGCAAAGCTTCTCACAGAATCCTCAGTAATTCTGGTTTCTCCTTCAACTCTTGACAGAGTTCTTCTTCGACGCAGCCCGTGCGCATGCTCAATGCCCACTTGGCAGAGCTCTCAGAATCCTCAATGATTCTAGTCTTCTCTGAACTCTCAGCAGAGTTCCTTCCTCCTGCACCTTGTGCTTACACTCAATGCCCACCTGGCAGAGCTCCTATAGAATCCTCAGTGATTCTATCTGCAATTGTGTTCTCATACACAGCCTCGCCTCCAAGGTGTTCAGCAACCTCACAGGTCTTCTTCTTGAGTTGTTGACTTCAGTCCTATGCCTCAGCACATCTTTGTCTGACTCCTTAGAGTTCAAAAGTGCATCCTCTGTGCATTGGTGTTCAAAGTCTACAACACTCTGTCATACCCTCCTGACATGAAACCTCAAAGACCTCTCGAACCTGAAATCAAACACACTCCCTGCAATTTCATGATAACAACACAGAAACACAACATATACAAAGAACACATACAGACATCCATATACACATAATATGCAGGAAAACTACTCTGTTTATATTAATAAATGGCAACAATGCTTGTATCTTTACAATGGTGTTCCTGAGCTCTCTCTGGCTCCTCCCTTCTCTACCACCTATCTCATCTTACTCAAAATGAGATATGAAAATCTCTTTTACCTGAGGGGCTCTTAGCACTTCCTTCCAAGTTCAACTACCCTATTCAATTACATTCAATGGCTGTCTAGTACAGCACCTGGATCTAGATCTCAGCCGATCTTGACATTAAAGCCAATCCTATCTAATGCCTGCATAAAAGCACGGCTTCTATGGCTCACCAGCCTAAGCACATTAAATTACATTCAATTCAAATTCAAATGAGGTTGCGCCTCTCTTAAATGCACGTTTTGAATTCGCAGACGTGGCTGGCTGGCTGGCTCGCTGATGTGGAGAGATGCTCCTGCATCACTCCACTTTTCTCTGTGTTTTCCAACTCGGCTCTACCTAGGCGAAGATTCTTCCCTTTCCACTCCCAGGCACCTTGATTCCTCATTCACTCTTGAGTTTTGGTGCATCCCCCTCGCCCAACTCTTTTCAATTGTCGCCACCCTGTTAGCAACATGGATAACATGAATGATTCTCTCAAGGCGCCAATTGCCATGAACTCTTGGGATTATATTGCAAGGCAAGGTCAACAGGATTCAGAGAAGGAGTGGTCTAGGTGCCAATGACTGAGAATTCATCTAGGAGAAATCAATTCTACGATGAATTTCGAGTTGGAAACTCTCTCACAACACCGTCAACTCATTGCAAGATTGCAAGACAAAGTGTTCGCCCAACGCAACCAAATTGAGGACCAATGCAGTCAAATGGAGAACCTACAAGGACATCTAGATCAAAAGGAGAACAACTCTAAGCATCCCAACACCCCCGACAACACTCAGGAAGCTTCAATAAATCTCTCAACAACTAATGTGAATCAAGTTCCCGACCTCAACGAGCCATCAATAGATACAAATTGGGAGTAGCATGAACATCTGGAGGTAAAAGAGGAACCCGGTAGCTGATATTGTAATCTTTAAGAGTTCTATTTTGTTTAACAATATGCATAAATGGAGTTTTTTATAAGTTGTATTCCACGAAATACAACATAAATGTCATAGTTAGGAAAGTTGGCAAATCTATGGACACAAATTTTGTAAAAGCAGTCTCAAATTTCAAAGAAACTAAATTTCTAAGGACTATCAATGCCTTTTTTGGTACTATAGTGGATTTATCCACACCTTTTTAATACAAAATTTCTCAATTCTTATAAAAAAAAAATTCCAATGATTATGTCGTGCGTTGATCCTCTATAGATTAATATCTTGAATCATTCATATGATATTCGATCCATTGCCTTATAAAAACACATACATAAATCAACGTGTTTGGTGCATTATAGTAGATAAAATTAAGAGCAATGTGATTTATGTAAACTCTTTAATAGGAATACTGCCTCAATTAAAAAAAAGAACAATAACATGTTATTTCTTTCTAAAAGAAAATACATGATTCAAACCAAAATGATAAATATAAAAAAGAAAACTTATAATCATTTACATCTCTCACTCAATTACACCTTGTATGTAAGAATACCAAATGGAAAACTATAACCTACTTGTAATGAAGGATATTCTTTGATACTTTCCAATAAATTTGATGAAGATTTATGCAAGAACACAATCTAGTAATAAAAGAAATGCCTCTCCACTCATAAAGTCAAATAAATAAGATCATCCCTCAACTCTTTTACAAAGTTGGGTTGAATCTAAAAGTAAAACATTGAATAAGCAAAATAAACCTCTAAATTGAAGAACTATATTTATAAAACTATATGTAAAACTAAAAAAATTAAAATTCATGCTCACATAGACTATGAAGTGAAAATACCATCTCAATCTCATCTCCAAATTCCAATAGTCACACTTGAAACTTCAAAAATAATGAGAAAAAAAAAACTTAAATATGTGATTTCATAGTATTTTTCATATTATGGAATCAATTATGCCTACAACTTGTGAATTTTTTTTAAAACTTACATTTATTATAAATATTTCAGCCATACAAAATTCTAAAGAGTTTAAATATGTGATTTCATAATATTTTTTCATATTATGGAATCAATTATACCTACAAATTGTGAAAAATTGTTAAAACTTACATTTAAATATTTTAACGATACAAAATTCTACTTTCTCAGTATTGTTATAAATAGTTTTAACCACACAAAATTTTACTTTCTTCTTACAAAATTCTACTTTCTCCTGATTGTTTAAAATATTGTGAACCACACAAACTTTTACTTTCTTCCTTGCTTCAATAATGTGGAATGCTCACTAAAAACATGTCAAACATTGTTATTTACCTGCATTCGAGTACTACTAATCCCATGGTCTCAACCCTAGAAAGAGTAGATTTATCACGAATGTAAATTTTGTCACGAATGTAAAAATCAATAACTTCTTGAAGCACTTTTATTCTCAATAACGTTTCTTTAATATGAAACCTAGTATCGGGCTTTTCACAATAAATACAAGGTTTCCTTAATAATTTCTAGAGGTGGAATATCTTATAAATGACTTGGAAGGTTTTTGCAAGATACCATCATTATGTTACAGGTATGAACTAACTGAGAGGGGGGGGGTGAATCAGTTAGTGTAGATTATTAACCATTTACTCTCATTTTTAACTTTGAATCATTAATCTTAGTGGCAGTGAGTCTTTACTCTGAAATCCAGAGTTATAAACATAAAGCAGATAGTATAAAGAACAGCAATCACACACAGCATTCATTCACAAGTATGAGACACAGATTTTTCAAGCGGAAACCCAACCAGGGAAAAAATCTCGTCTTCTTAAGATGTTCAGCAAGCTTCAACTTCGTTACATCTCATCTTTTATGAGCACCAACTCATAGAGGCTACAACCTCATATTGCCAGCACCAACTGGCTGAGAGCACCAACTCCCACAGAATCCCAGCACCCACTGGGTGGAAGCACCAACTTCCTTTTTACTTCAGCACCAACTGAATGAAGGCACCAACCTTCAAATT
>SNQJ01S0123379.1:14063-26746 GCA_010110895.2 Picea sitchensis | reverse complement strand
CGATTTTTTAATTTTTTAGCACTTGGAGGACGAATTTGATGAAACAAATTACAGATCTGAGTTCCTCTTTCAAAAATAGTTTATTTCAAAAAACAATTTACCCAAATCAGAGCTCTGGAAGTGAAGATATTGCTGATTTAAAATCAATCATTTTGGGGGGTTTTTTCGTGATAACAACGGGACTGCAGAGTTCTTAACTTTTCACAAGGTGTTCAGATTGCTATCAGATCAATGTAATTGGATAAATAATTTTAAGATATTTATTTGATATATTATATTTTGTGTTTCCAATGGATATCGACTCTCAACTCCTCATGGGAATTCTATGGAATATTGAAGCCCTTGAGCACCATCTGCACGAGGGGCAACACGTTGTTAGGGATAATTGTCACAATATGAAAAGGATATTAGATAGCATGCAGGATAGATATCTTATGGCAGATATCAGGGATGAATATTATCAAGAATTATATGCTTGGTATGATTTTGAGTTCGATTGTGATGACTGGTATATGGATAATTGTCATTTTTTAGATGACAACCACTTTCATATTTTATTTGATGACTCTACTCCACCTTCTGTAGAGAACATCAATGTGACAAATCAGGAGCTAATTATGATTACTAGTGTCTATCCTGCATATTCTATAATGGTATATTCTTAAGGGGATCAATATTCTTATTTGGATCCACATGATAGGTGTCAGTATTTGGAGCATCATTTCAGTTGGTTATTGGGTTCCAATATCTTCTGTGTGGAGTTCACATTAGCACTTGGACATGGGAACCCAATTTACAATGGCGGTTGGACTACTTCAACATGGTGGTTTTCATTTCTCAATGAGACCTTGGTTCTCCAGTCTACTTTAGCATTGTGGTCCACACTTATCCATGGGACCTTGGTATATGGTTGTACACCAAGCGTTAAGGACAACACTTTCATAAGGGGGGTGGAATGTTAGGTAGCTAGAAAGGTAGTGGGGGCCCCAGAGGGCCCATAGTGGAGGCCATTCAATGTAATGTGGACTAGGTCCACTATAGTACTAAATAAGGCCCATTATGGTAGTTATTTAGATATAATAAATGTAAGAGGACTTATGTTTCTAGAAGGTTCCTGCTCTAGAATGTTCTTAGGTGGTTGGTAGCACTATATAAAGGGGTTCATGCAATGTAATGATATATAGAAGATAATTATTGTATTCGGAGCAGTAGCTCAACTCAATAGGAGGAATCCCCCTCAAAGAGGAAAGTGAACAAGAGAAGATATCTTTCATAATAGGATCCATTGTATGGTGTTGCCCTACCTCAAGGGTTTTCTTATAATAAAGTGTGGTTTTCATATATTTTTTTTGGATCTATTCTGGTGTATTTTGTATTCATATCTTTGGTTCTTAACAAAATATTTGGACCACTTCTGATGGTGGTCATTCTGCAATTTGTCTTGTGTCTACATGAACTGCAATGACTTATGATCAGTGTGGATGATTGCCTCCTTCCCAAGAATGTAATGCCTCCACTGGCGACAAGCTTTCACAATGGAGTATTTTTCTTTATCGTAGGTAGGGTACTTACGTACGACATCTAATAGTGTTTCACTATGATAGGCCACGGGGTGGCCATGCTGAGTGATGATTGCACCCACAACATAGTTTGAAGCATCTGTCTTGATCTCAAATGGTCATTGCAGGTCAGGTAATGAAAGCACCGGGGCTAAGCACAAGCACTACTTCATATCATCAAAAACTTTCTATTGGGACAATTCCCACACAAAGTTTTCCTTACCATCACCCATGGTTATTTGGCTAAGGACCCATGCAATATGGGAGAATCCCAACATGAACCTGTGATAGAAATTGGCAAGGCCTAAGAAGCTCCAAAGCTAAGTGAGCGTGGTTGGGGTTGGCTAGTTACAATGACTTGGATCTTGGCTAGATCATCATGCACACCATGTGAATCAACAATGAAGCCTAGGTACTGGACCATGTCCATGCCAAAGGAACATTTTTCCAAGTTGGCATATAGCTCGTGCTACCATAGAGTGTGCGGAACCTACTGAATATGTTGCAAGTTTTCTGCCCAAGTCTTGTTGTAGATGAGGATGTCATCCAGATACACCACCACAAAAGAATTAGTGAAATTCCACAGGATATTGTCCATCATCCTCATGAAATTTGTTGGGGCATTTTTCAAACTAAAGGGAATGACCAGCCATTCAAAAAGACCTTCTTTTGACTTGAAGGTAGTTTTCCATACATCTATCTGTTCTATTGGGACTTGATGGTAGCTAGACTTCAGATCAATCTTAATGAAGTATTTGCCCCCCTTGAGATGATCAAGGAGATCATCGATTCAGGGAATCGGGTACCGGTTCTTGACTATGATTTTATTTAGGGCCCGGTAATCAATGCAGAGCCACCAAGTCCCGTCTTTCTTCTACACCAACACGATTGGGATTCAACAAGGTGATGAGATGGGTTGGATGTGCCCCTTGTGGAGCAGTTCTTGGATCTGACGCTTGATCCCTCATTTTCTAGCAGAGAGTGGTGATAGACATGCCCATTGGGTAGCAGTGTGTCGAGGTCAGATCGATGGGATGCTTTACCTGACAATGCAAAGGTACCCCAATAGGTGATGATGAGATGTCTTTGTATTCTTCCATGACCTTATCCAATTTATTTTGTTGCATGGAGAGGTTGGTCGCGGAGACCATGGATGTGGCTGCAACCTTTTTCTCACTCTGAGAACAAATCACAAAGAAGACAAACTTCCCGGTTTGAGAAATGACCTTCTTGCATTCATTGGAAAAAATCAAGGAAATAACACTAGGTGGGACTACCTCGAGTATCCTATACAATTTCTTGTTCAAAGTAATAATAAAATTGTGAGGCCTAGACTCATATACAACATGATGTTTCCATAAATAAGGTTGGCCCAAAATAACATCACAAAATTCAAGGGGAGAAACATCATGCAATACCTCATCTTTGAGTGGCTTGATGTCGTATGACAAGAGGCACTATTGGCTAACACGAAGATCACTTCCTTGATGGAACCATCCAATGGTGTAGGGTTGCGGGTGTGGTGTTGTTGGCAAGGCTATCTAGTTGATGACCTCTACTGAGATGAGGTTCTTTTGGTTACCGCTATCAACGATGAAGTGTAGCGGAGTGCCTTTCACCCACATCTGTGAATGAAAAGGTTCTCTCCTTCCTCTGGCTCATCAGGTTCACTGGGATGGATCTTGGTGGTAGAAACTGTGGCACTAGGTTCCACGTCAATGATCCATCTTCCCTTTTCTATTTATAACTCAGAGTCGTAACCTGCATCCGATTCAAAGGCTTTTACCTCAGCCACCAATGACTACTTTGAATGGCAATCGACAATGTTATGCCAGGGGATCTTATGGAAGTTACACCACTTCCTGGTATCTTTCTTCGTCTTCTCATTGTCCTTCTTTGCTTGCGGCTTGGATTGGTTGTCCTCAAGTTGCCCATATTTTCTTTGTCCTTTGTTTTACAGGTTGGGGTTTCCCTTGCCATGCTTCTACTGTGAGGGGTCCCAGACCCAAACTGTCGCATATTTTGTTTAAACTTCTGCTCAATTTTGACGACATATCGATAAGTTGCGCCCAAGGATTAGATGTTCAAAAATTCCATTTATGTCTAGATGTATCTATGCAGACCGCCATGCTACTTGAGCACTATATGTTGCTCAGAACATTTGATACCCAACTTGGTGCACAAGGTATAGAATACATTGGTGAACTCTGGCACGGTTTTGTCTCTTTCATGCCACATCGTGGTCCATCTTGTATACAAGTCATCATAACTTCCAAAAGGGTAGTATTGTTCCTTAATAGCATCCCTGAAGGAACCCCAAGTGGGTACAACTACAAATAATGTGGATCTCTCTATTTCATTTTTCTCATAGAAAGTCTCCCACCAATATTTGACATGGGGGATGGCCTTGAGGAGTGCAAATGTAATATTTTCTCTATCGGAAAAGTTGTGGATAGAAAAATACCCTTCTAGAAGGTTTAACCATTTATCTATGTCATCTGCATCTATTTGACCTTCAAATATAGGAATATCAAAATTTATATGTACCTTGAAGGGGGTGACACCTCTGCTTGAGGTGGATGTGCCACTTGTCAGTAGTCGTTGAAGCATTTGTTCAAAGTTGTCCATCATCTCGTTCATTTGTTGCTCAAGGGCTTCCTCGAGAAACATTTTGATCTTTTGTCCCATCGTATTTCTTTTCACCTGCCATGCATGGTTTCTTGGACATGTGAGAGAAGTTGTCCTCGAGAGGAACAAGATCGAGACTCAACTCTCTATACCCTGACCGCGTCGGGGACATACATTAAAAAAAGCGACAAGGAGCAGACAACTTTGAAACCACTGATCCAGATTTATGAGAAGAACAAAATCAAACCAGAGATTTATAATATTAACACAGAGACACAGTGAACAATAACAAAGATACAGTAGACTTGACTTCTATTAAATAAGAAATATGTTGAAAACTATAAAATACAGACTGAAAACAAGCTTGCTAGAATGGTGGCAGTGTATCTCTGAGAATAGATGTGACGACTATGCTCATTTACAAGAAGATGAGTACAATGAGGATCTAAAGGCCTTTTTACAATAAACATGAATGCCAAAACCATAGACATCCAAAAACCTAACCCTAGGAGATGAAGCGCCAAAAGTCATGTGGGCCCCATTGGGGTAAGTTAGTACATCAACTTCCTGAGGTCGTAACTTTTGCATATGATCTTCGTTTAGGACACACGATAGCTCGTTGGAAAGGTATTGACGAGAAGCTTCATTTAGGGGGATAAATCAAATTTGATGGCCATGATTGAGGTGCCTGATAGTTAAAAAAAATGTCATTTAGGCCCTCAAAATGGCCCCGAAAGTTTGGCACCCGAAAAACTACTAAAAATAGTAAGTTGCTAAAAAACCATTTTAAGCCCTGAGTTGGAAAAGGTGGGTGGCCACTGATATCCTCCTAGATCAATCATAACTACCAAATATTTACTATAAGTAAATTTGTATTATTACCATAACTAATTGTTTCGATAATTCCAAGAGATTTAACCATCACCATGTATAAGACCTTCCTTGTCTGATGTATTATTAACATCAAAATGAGTTTCCTTGGATTTAGACTTTCCTTTCCTGGTAGTCATTTGACCACTTTCTCAACAACATTTTGAGCAATTTGATACATGGATGAGAGCTTGTCAGTAGTAACATTCCCAACGACAAACATTTTCTAGATGAAACTTCACATTGCATATTCTCAAAAGTGCTATCACCTATGCTTGAATATGAACCTTTGGTTGCATTAAAAGATTGACAGTGTGTAAGTCCTTTAAAATTTGCAACATGAACCTTGCATGAAGGCATGAAACAAGGTGGCCAACATGAATTCAATACAACTTCATTTTCTGTAGTGAGTGATTTCTTCCTCATGTGCCTTTCCAACCATTGGGTTTTCAACATTTTCTTTATTCCCAATAAAACAAAAGTCCATGTTCCCATATGGAAACTTTATTAGACGAGCAGAATTGCACCTTAATGATGGTCGGGGAGGATGTGAGGACATACCATGGTTTTCTTCAGATTGGTCTTTAGGAACACTTGTAGATCTATTTGTATAACATATCTTTGCTCCTCCAGTTGCACCATGACCATTCGACCTAGCTGCACTACAAAAACATCAAATGGGTATCCATCGACTAAATTCTTTAAAAGAGTATCAAAATATTCATCCACCTTGTCTAAAACCTAGAAATAAATTATATTGAGAGTATCCAATTTAGCCACAACATCATTTTAGAACCTACTGAGTACCTTATCAAGTGAAATAACCCATCAATAGAAAATGACACTTCGAAAGATTTTCTATACATACAAAAGCAACCACACATTATTAATATTGAGGGAAATGTTGGTTTGAAGGGGAGGAGCATGTAAAGCCCCTAACTACAACCCTCATTTACATGATTACATTAATTATAATTATGTCTACATATTATTAATTATTTCTAGCCTCCTCTGTCTCAAACACACAAGAAAATCATTGAAAGCATCATCTTATCTTGTGTATTTGATATATTATAAAATAAAGTTACCCCTAAAAAACCTTCTTATTCATTCACTCTTTCACTTTATTTAAAAGTGATTTTATTGAATTGGTTATTTTCTATGCTTATTTAGTTATTTGATCCATAAAACATTGACTACCACTTTCTTAATATAATTGCATCTAAATTAAATTTAATAATATAATTTGCATCTAAATTAATTTTAAAACACTTGTAAAAAGCAAACCTCACTTATTAAAATATTTGTAACTAAACTCTTATTGTATAAATATCAAAATAAACCCGATTAGAAAATTAACGAATAAACATTGATGTTAGATTACTGAAATTATTCTTGCTTTAAAAAACTACAAAAGTATTCCCACTACGAATTACTATGTTTAAGTACTTAAATAGCCAATTGCACAAAGTTATATTTTTCTTAGTTTATTACATGTTCCACAATAGTGATGTTCCATTACATGTACGAGTGTGCACTTGCATATAAATAGTAATTTGAGCAAGGAAAATCAAGCAACCTTTTGTTGGGCATATTGAAATTGAATATAGCTAAACAAGGGGAGTTACAAAGTTATAAAGGGTAGCAAGTCCCTACCATTACCAATTTTTACAGACAAAATTTGTTATATGTATATAGATTTGAATGCGTGATTAAAGTTTTCTTAGTCTGTCATCGCCAAGATCAGAACACCTATGATTAAGTATACATGCTATGTAAACATAATGATAAGCACACAAGTACATATCAATTTTATATCTAGGTTAAGCATACATATAATGTAAATATAATGACGGAAGCTAGGGTTTTGTAGGGATATAGCGATCAAGCTTCTTCATGTGCCGGATCTTGATGCCGACTGTGGAGGCCACATTGTGCAGGAGGCAAAGCTTTTGGCCGGGAAGGAAGATAGACAGGCCCCCGATGCATCCATCGAAGAACTCATGCAAGTGGTTATCAGAAGGGCCGAGACGGACCAGCAACAACCCACGGAGAAGGATCCCGAAATGAAAATGCACCTAGTTCTCGTAGATGGAGTCTTTGTCATGCTTCCAACACCAGGATGGAAGAAACGGTTCATCTCGTCGATAAGGTTAGCGGCTGGCGCAGAGGAAATCGAGGAGGGAGGCTCCAACTCGTGCTCTGGCGAGAGAGAACCAGCGATTTGGGACCAGATCAATGCTGAGAATAGACTACGGGTGCGGCAAGTGCTAAACCCTAGCTACCGTCGTCGCCTTGATCTAAAGTTTGAAATCCATTCAACTAACAGAGACCTCAGGGATCTACGGCTCTTGGGGGATTCTCCGCCTTCACTCTGGTACAGGAATCTAGTTAAGAGTAATGCAAAAGCAAGGTTTCATTCTGAATATCACGGCAAGACTAGCTCCGAGATTGCGGTAAGCTTCCCCCTTTTTGTAAAGACCATTGTTGGATCTTCTCTCTGCTTACAGGCTCAAGGCTCAGACTCCATTTTTAAGCTCAAAACCCAAATCCACCATGCTACAGGTACTCCGCCTAGGTTCCAATGACTAATCTTCAAAGGACGATAGCTTGGGGATGGCTCTCTGCTACAAGACTATGGGAATCTAAAAAATGCAACCATTTCTCTCACTTCTCGTTTGCGTGGAGGAGCGCCTTCAATCACTCATCCAAGCTCTTACAAGCATGCCGTGAAATCAGGGACTTCCGCTCCTTCGGGGTTCAAGGCTGAAGCTTCAAAAGTAAAGGAGCCCTTTGGATCTGCCTTCATTGTGGATCAGTGCACAAAACCTCCAATAGTAGAAGTTGAAGATCCTCAAGTCTATGGCTATGCCTTTATCTACCAGGCAAGAGCCCTCATTTGTCGCTTCAACAGAGTTTGGCCCTCGGTCTCTATGCTAAAGGAATGGGTTAACAAGACCTTGTCAGAAGGTCATGAGTTGTTCTTCTGCTCTAAGGGGTTCTTCATCGTCAACTTCTCCATAGAAGCAGAATTTCAATGCGTGCTAGAGCAAGGTCCTTGGTTCTGGGGCAAATCTGGTCTCTCCATGCAGAGATGGTTCCCCGACTTCAATCCACTGACCATGACAGCCATGACTACACTGGTCTGGGTAAGACTACCCAATTTACCCCTGCATTTCTATTCTTCATCTTTTTTACCCACCCTAGGCAATGCGTTGGGTAGATTCATCAAGATAGACACAGACAGGATAGTGAAAGGCTTCATCACTTTCACCCGCATATGCGTTGAAATTGACCTCAATCAAGGGCTTCCGGATAGGATTCTTATAGATTGGGATGAGGGAATCTGGAGATCCTTTCACACAGATGGTCGATTATGAGAACACCGCCTTTAGATGCCGCTCCTATCAGCAAACAGGGCACCTCCAGGCAACTTGTCCTCTATCCCCAATCCCTTCCTCAACTTCTGGAGCACGGAAAAGAGCCAATGGCTGGCAAGGACCAAAATCTCACAAAATCTGCCCGAACCCTTCCTCCGACAACAAGCAACATCACAAAGACGCTCCAACTCCGCTGCCTTCCTCAATGCCTCCGCAGGCCCCAACTTTCACTCAGCAACCAACAGTCGACCCAAAACACCAGCCTGCGGCCTCGGCACAAAATCCTGAAGATTCAGAAGTCATGATTCCAGCTCCCGCAATTAAGTCCTTGCACCCACCTCTCAAAAAGGGGGAAACAATTGACACAATCATGATCACAACCCCGCTTACAGGGACTCAGAAGCGTCCTCATGAATCAGACAACTCAGACAGTGACAAAGAAGCACCCCTGGATTCAGCAGCTCAAGATTATGGCACTTCCTCAGAACATCTGGCTTTGGTGGAAAAAACTGTTGAGCCTATCAGCTCCTCTGGTTGGATTGATGTTTGTAAGAAAAAAGGTAGAAAGGATCCTCACCGGCCAACACAATGATCCGACCCTTTCTCCTTATATTGTAATGTTTCATCTTGCTTGCCCATGCACTCTATGGGGCTCTCTTTTATCATAGACTAGTTTCAAGTGATCCCCTGTTCTCTTTCTGGGGGGTCTTTTCCCATCATCAAATCGATGTATCATTTTGTACTTTTTTTCATGGATTGAATAGAAGGATTCTCCCCCTTTTTTACTTAAAAAAAAAAATGTAAATATAATGACAAACACAATAATCGGGCATCATCCCATCTCGACATCTTTTCTGGTTACTTTGAACCAACATAGAAGCATGCTTCCTGTAAAATGAATGCTAAGGTAAAGATAGATCAAAATATTAATTTATCATTCGATCAAATTGTATCTCTAGGTAAGACATTTCATATTGTTTTTATTATGTCTAGACTAGAATCTAAATTATGAGTGCATAACTTATGAACTGATATAGATCAAAATAATAATTTATCATTCAATTAAATTGTATCGTTTCTAGTATTTGTAGGATTTAATGTTCTGCATTGGTTGAAACTAGAAAAAACACTCATGAATCCAAAGAGGGAGGCACTCGAACTAAAGGAACTCCGGGTCCACTGAATCAATAAAAGGGGTCGTGATAAAAAATCCTCTCCCAACCAAAAAATAGGAAAGCACTTCACTTTCTTTCCTTGGTAGGATTGAGAAAGGATTGAAAACACTTGTAATGATTATATGTGATTGGTAAAAAGGCATAGGATTGGAAAGCAATTGGTAAAATAAAATCACATAAAAAAAATGTATCTTTCAAAATCAACAAATGTATATATCAAAATGTAGCATATTATGAAAAACAACATAAACATGCACAATGATTCGAATTGAGATGAAAATGTGTCAAATTGTTTATAAAAATAATACAGGTCAATATCATACATTACTAACCATAAATTACATAGAACAAGAAATCAAACATATACATTGAAATGTCCTTTGATCTGTATCCTTCTCCATCTCATCCTCCTTCTGTTGCGACTATAAATTATATACGTATACTCACCTCCCCTCCATCAATCTCCCAAAATATGAGAATCACTGTGCATTTTTCTATTGTTGTAGTTAAAGAGGAAAATTGTCATGTTTACCATATGAAAAAACCATGGAAGGTATTTTTTAAGTAACAATACATTCTTTGATGGTGTTTTCCCTAGTGTGGTTGTTTGTGGAAACAATGTGTGAGTAGGGCTTGACTAGATATGAGATTGAATGAAGCTTTCCATACTAACATACAAAGTGTGACATTGCATATACGTTTGATATTGATGCAAAATGTTGAGCTATAAATATTTTTAGATTCCTTGCAAAACATTGCTAGATGGCCATTGATGACAATTTTTATAATAATATATGTGTTATTTATTTATTTTTTTCCAAGTCATTGACAATATAAATAGATGTTTCCATGCATACAATAGATCGAGATTAAGCCGACACAATTGTCCTCAAGTCTATATGTGTGAGAGGTGGTGTACCATCTGTCACAATGCATTTGAGCAAAGACATGTATTGTCGATATGCAATGAAGAAGTTAGATGACATATGACGCATGTTGTAAGATTTTCTATTCACAAGTGTACACTATAGGACTTCTCCATTAAAATTAGTGACAACATAAATAAAGCCATCTTTATCGTTTCCCTTTATTCAAACTTTTTCCTTGCACTAAATAGGTCTTAAACGCTCTATGTGTTAAGGTACAAATAACAAATGGACGTCTTCAACAAAGAACAACTGGACGTCCATACACAATGCAATGTGATAATGATTTCAATCATGAACATAGTTCAATTCTCTGGAGGCTCTCAAGTGGACAAGATTTTATACGTTGATACCAAAGCCATACAATTGTGCCTACCAACTTTGTATCTAGGTTAACCATACATTAAATGTAAACATAATGACATGCACAATAACCATAGCTATGTAGAACAAAAATCTAAATTATAAGGACATAACTTATGAACATATATATCAAAATATTAATTTATCATTTAGTTAAATTGTATCTCTAAGTAAGACATTTCGTATTTTTTATTATTATGTAGAGTAGAATAAGTTTGATTCTGGTCTCACCCCAATAAATGGAAGACAAGGGAAGCCTTCTAATGACTCCTTCATAAAGAAGGTAAGTATTATAGTGACTCCAAAATAAATAAGGAAAGAATAGGAGTCACTATTTTGTATACCTAAAATTATATTAGTAAAGAACTATATTCTCTACCCTCGTCAAGAAGACGGTATGATGGCCTCACTACATAGAGGGGGGACGTTCCTTTGCTGAAACTGAATCGTGAGAATTTTTCTTCGAAACTATAGAATTGTCATCTTGTAAATTGTATGCAAGCAAAGATGTCAAACTCTTTAAAATTTATTAAAAGATTTTAGAGTTTCTATGTGGTCACGTGGCATTTTTTTTTTTTAAAGAAAGAAGGAAAAGGGTATTTATAAAATATTTTCCACTTCTTGTAAATTATTAAATATTTTGTTGTTTCCATGCATCTTTTTCTAATGTTACAGAGCATTATATAACATCATTTTTTTATTATTTGAAATATCCTTGATCCGGTTGATCAAGATATTCGCTACTGTTCTAATGCTCTGGCATGCAGATTTGATACACTGGGGGTTTCTGGATGCGTTTTAGCCGTGTGTTTGAGATGTTCTTTCGGTTATTGTGGTTGCATGTTGGTTATTGTAGGTGCATGTTGGTTATTACATGTGCATGTTGCATATTTAATGTTTAACAATCATATAAGGTGCATGCAAGAGTATAGAATGTCAACTGCTCAATATCAGGAATAATAGCGGTTCAAGCATGGAAATACAATAGCCTACTGGAAAAATAGAATCTAGACGTCAGTCAGATCTCCTGGATCTGTACTGGAATACAATCAAATAACAAAAATACATGTGATCATAAGAAGATAGCAGATCTGATGCATGCACGGATAGATCGGCAAAAATGTGTGATTCCGGAGAAATACGGTAACCGCTACCAACTGGAAAACTCGATCTGAAGAACCCACCGTCAAAAGGTACTCGAAACTACTCCAATAGATGCGCCCTGGTCTCTATACTGGGATGGATATCTGTCGAAACTCGGATCGGACCTCTACGGCACTGGATCTGGACCCCTAGGGGGTTTGCACCCCTCCTGGGACACTGAATGCGCCCAAAAAGATTCCATTGTCGGAATCTGCTGCTATATGGCTCGAAATAATCGTCTCGTCAAATGATGAAATGGGTCGGAAGGGTTTGTCTGGATCTGCCCTGGAACATCTGCATGCAACGCCAAATCTCTGTCCGGAATGACTGCGACCTAAATAGCTGGATGAATCAATCTACAAGATTCCACCGTTAGAATCTGATGATAGATGGCTCAATGGAAGCGCCCTGGCTGGATCTCTACTAGGTCGAAACAAATCTGCAATCGGGACACAGGCCTATTGAAGATCTCTGAATCCTCAAAATAGCTTGCGCCCTCCTTGGTTGAGCTGCGCCCTCCACAATGAATACTCCTGAAATGAACAGTGAAATACCTGGATGGTATCTCCGATGGGCTAGGGTGTGTCTCTCAACACCGAAATCGATCAATGGTGGTGGTTTCCTCCAGAAATCCACAAA
>SNQJ01S0123378.1:26756-41694 GCA_010110895.2 Picea sitchensis | reverse complement strand
TTTTTAATGATGTAGGGTTTCACCATGCATAATATCAATGCTAGATCATCTTGAGCTTAATTGATATATATTCTTCCTAATTGATGCTAGTTGATCCTTTGTTGAACATATTATGGTAGGATTTAGGGTTTGATTTGCTTGTCTCTATTTCATCTATAAGTTCAAACCCTAGGGCCCTACCTAGCACTTTTGTTTCTGATCTGATATATCATATTATGTAGTCATAATACCTCTGTTTGGAATATCTTATTGAGCCATTAAGTATCTTGATCATTTGTTGTGAAAATTCTACAATTTCTAAAAAAAAATTGTGTGTGGGTTAAGGGTGTTTTCCACCTCTCTTGACCAATGTTGCAAGTTATTCTTGCTCCCATCTATCTTAGAAATCAAATCGACCCTTAAACCTATCTAACATTACCCTTTAACTATTGAATGTTACAACTCTTTGGGTGCGATCTAAACTACCCTCTCACTGTCAAATTCTACAGAGTATACAATGAGCAGGTTGAAGTCCTTTGACCATCCTTTAAGGAAACATTGGCTAGTTTTTTTGTTCCTTCGAGTGGCTTCCCTCACACTTGTCATAAAAAACCCAAACAACATGCTAAATATGTGTAATATTACCTATCCTTTGTTGTTCGGTGGGCCAATTCCTGATACTGGTATACAGTCAGGGTGGGGGCATTTGATCATTGGTCTAAAATAGTATAATTGATATATATTCCTGCCATCTAAACAGTATATTTTTTTATTTTATGGTTTTCATCATTGCTAATGTATTTTCCACATGTGCCTTTCATTTGTAATAGTGACATCTCACACGGTTCATGGCATACATATGTTATTTAAACATTGTTGAATGGATGCAATTTTGATTGGTTACAAATTTGTTACAAAACTTCTCTAATATGCCAATGTCATAGAAATACATTTTATGCCTAGTGTCATGACTATTAGTTAAAATCTTCATTAATTTCACCTATAAGGTTTGTTTTTGCACTACATGATGATGATTGGTCTCGTGAATATGATCTTGTGAGTTAAACATATGATCTTCTACCTAGCATGCTTTACATTGAATACTTCACATTTGATCCAGGTGGATATCGGTGGCCACCCACCTATTCCAACCAGTTCACTTACATATTTCATCTTGGCAGTTTCAGTTTTCATATTGGCAATTTTGTTTTCCTAGTTTCCGGGTCCTGAACTTTCAAGATCGTTTTGAGGCCCTAAACAATGTTTTTAGGGCTCACCACAGTCAAACTAAAAATAGAGTTAGAGTTTGACAGCATAATGTGTATTCCTCGAATAGACCTTTTCAACAAACTATCGTGCACCTAAAATGGAGATCATATGAAAAAGTTACGACCCTGGGAAGTTGATGTACCAGCCAACATGGCCCACATGACTTTTGGCGCTTCATCTCTTAGGGTTAGGTTTTTGGATGTCTAGGGTTTTGGAATTCATGTCTATTGTAAAAAGGCTTGCATAGATTCATTGTACTCATCTTCTTACGAATAAGCGTAGTTGTCACATCTCTTCTCAGAGATAAGCTGCCACCATTCTAGTAAGCTTGTTACAGTCTACATTTTACAGTTTCGGCATATTTCTCATTTAATAGAAGTCAAGTTTTACTGTATCTATGTTATTATTCACTATGTCTCTATGTTAATATTATAAATATGTGTTTTCATTTCCTTCCGCTCATAAATTTGGATCAGTGGTACCAGAGTGATCTGCTCCTTGTCGTTTTTAGGGCATGTCCCTGACGAGGCTAGGGTATAGATATTTGGGTCTTGATCTTGTTTCTCTTGAAAACAACTACTCTCGCACGCCCAAGAAACCATCCATGGTGGGTGAAAATAAAGATGACCAAACATGAGATCCTTTCAAAATTTTACTCGAGGAATCCCTCAAGCAATAGAGGAACAAGATGATGGACAGCTTTTCACAAATCCTTCGACGGTCGCGGACAAGCGACACATCTACCTCAAGCGAATGTGTCGCCCCCTTGAAGGTACATATCAATTTTAATATTCCTATATTTGAAGGTCAAATAGATTCAAATGTTGTATATATATGGTTGAACCTTCTAGAAGGGTTATTTTTTGTCCACAACTTTTCCAATAGAGAAAAGATTACATTTGCACTCCTCAAGGACGTCCCCCATGTCAAATATTGGTGGGAGACTTTCTATGAGAAAAAGGAAATAGATGGATCCACATTATTTTCAGTTGCATCCATTTGGGTTTCCTTCGGGGATGCAATTAAGGAACAATACTACCATGTTGGAAGTTATGACGACTTGTATACAAGATGGACCACACTGCTGCAGAAAGAGACCAAACAGTGTCAGAGTTCACCAATGTCCTTCATACCTTGCGCACCAAGTTGGGTATCAAATAGTTTGAGTGACGTTTATTGCTCAAGTACCGCGGTGTTCTACATAGATGCATCCAGACAGAAATGGATTTTCTAGACATCTCTTCCTTGGGCACGACTTATCGATATGTTGTCAAAATTGAGCAGAAATTTAAACAAAAGACGCGGCAATTTGGGTCTAGGAACCCCTCATGGTAGAAGTAGGGAAAGGGAATCCCAACCCATAGAACAAAGGGAAAATAAAATATGGACAGACTTGGGACAACCACTCTAAGATGCAAATAAATAAGGATAATGGAAAGATGAAGAAATACATTGAGAAGTGGTGCGACTTCCATAAGAGCCCCGAGCATAACACTATTGATTGCTGCTAAAAGAAGTCATTGGTGACAAAGGTGAAAACTTGTGAATCATATGCGGGTTCCGACTTAGAGTCAGAACCAAAAAAGGGGAGACTGATTATTGATGCAGAACCCAGTGCCAACATTTCTACCACCAATATCCATCCCGATGAACTTGATGCGCCATAGGAAGGCGAGCATCTCTTTCATTCACAGATGTTGGTGAAGGGTACTCCACTGCGCTTCATCATTGATAGCAGTATCCAGAAGAACCTCATCTCAGTGTAGGTCATCAAGCAACTGGACCTGCTGAAAACACTGTACCCACATCCATACACCATCAGATGGCTCCGCCAAGGAAGAGATCTTCACATCAGGAAACAATGTTGCATGCTCTACGGCATCAACCCCTTCAAAGATGAGGTATTGTGTGATGTTGATCCCCTTGAATTTTTTAAAGTTATTTTGGACCAAACTTATTTATGGAAATATCATGTTGTATATGAGTCTAGGCCTCGCAGTGTTATTATTAATTTGAACAAGAAATTGTATAGGATACCTGAGGTAGTCCCACCTACTGCCATTTCCTTGATCGCTGCCAAGTAATGCAGGAAGGTCATCTCTTAGACTGGGAATTTTGTATTCTTCGTTGTTTTCTCTCAAAGTGAGTGAAAGGTTGTAGCCACATCAATGGCCTTCACGGTCGATCTCTCCACGCAATAGATGAAAGTGGATAAGGTCATGGAAGAATATAAAGACATCTTCTCCTCACCCATTGGGGTACCTCTACACTATCAGGTCAAGAATTCAATCGATCTAACCCCTAGCGCACCACTACCCAATGGGTCAGTATATCACTTCTCTCTGTTAAAAAACAAGGAGTTCAAGCATCAGATCCAAAAACTGCTCCAAAAGGGGCACATCCAACCCAACTCATCACCATGTGGAAGCCCAATCATGCTTGTGTAAAATAAATATGGGACCTAGTGACTCTGCATTGATTACCAGGCCCTAAATAAAATCACAGTCAGGAACCGGTACCTGATTCCCCGAATAGACCATCTCCTTGAACATATCAAAGGGGCCGAATACTTTAGTAATATTGATTTGAACTCTGGATACCATCAGGTCCCAATAGAGCAGACATATGTATGGAAAACTACCTTCAAGTCCAAAGAAGGTCTTTTCTAATGGTTGGTCATGCCCTTTGGTTTGACGAATGCCCCAGCATATTTCATGAGGATGATGGATGATATCTTGTGGCCTTTAACCAATTTTTTTTTGGTTGTGTATCTGGATAACATCCTCATCTATAACAAGACTTGGGCAGAATACTTGCATCATATTTAGCAGGTTCTGCACACTCTACGACAACACAAACTATATGAAAATTTGGAGAAATTCTCCTTCGGCATGGATAAGGTCCAATACGTAGGCTACATTGTTTATGACCATGGGATTCATGTTGATCCCGCCAAGATCCAGGTCATTCATGACTGGCCAGTCCCAACCACACTCACTGATCTTCGGAGCTTTTTAGGCGTTGCCAATTTCTATCGCATGTTCGTTTTGGGATTCTCCCATATTGCATGGGCCCTCAACCAAGTAACTAGGGGTGGTGGTAACAAAAATTTTGTTTGGGGTCTATCGCAACATAAAGTGTTCAATGATTTGAAGCAGTGCATGTGCTCAGCCCTAGTGATCTCATTACCTGACTTGCAACAGCCCTTTGAGATCAAGACAGATGCTTCAGAGTATGATGTGGGTGCAGTTCTCACTTAACACGGACACCCTGTAGCCTATCATAGTTATACACTAACATTATCATATGTCATCTATAAGTACCCTACTTACGACAAAGAAATGTACTCCATTGTGCAAGCCTCCCGCCAATGGAATCATTACATTCTTGGGAAGGAGATAGTGATCCACACCGATCATAAACCATTATAGTTCATGTAGACACAAGGTAAATTTTAGAATGACCGCCATCATAAGTGGTCCACATACTTGCAACAGTTCCATATCAACATCAAGTATAAGACAAGGAGCACCAACTGTGTCGTTGATTTCCTCGGTCGCCCTCCAATTGCATCACTCACCACGGTGCTAAAATCCTGCAACCATGAGTCCTCTGGGTGGCCCCAACTCTATGAGAGAGATATAGACTTCTCTGCCACCTACCATATGTTGGGTGCAAACACAATTTTCATTGATTTTCATCTTCAGGATTGGATGCTATGCCATCTGGGCTATCTTTGGGTTCCATCAAGCGAGCGAGCGAAGCTGATTTGGGAAGCCCACTAGAGTCGAGTGGGAGGACACTTTAGCGTTGAAAATACAGTGGCAGTGTTGCAACATCATTTCTATTGGCTGAAACTTCGGTAGGATGTCAGCAAGTATATCAGGTCATGCACTACCTACGCCATTGCCAAACCGGCCATTAAGAAAAAAGGCATGTACACCCCTTTGCCTACTCCTCAAAGGCCCTAGGAATCCATCATGATGGACTACATGTCGTACCTTCCATCAACCAAGTAGAGAAATGATTGTATTTTTGTGGTGGTTGATCATTTTTCTAAAATGGTGATTTTGGCCGCCTTCAAGAAGAGCATCACAACAAAGGTCATTGCCAAGTTCTTCTTCGAATGAGTATGGGTACATTTTGGGATACCAAAAACCATCATCTCATATTAGGATAGTCGGTTCCTCATCACATTATGGTCGAGCCTTTGGTCACTGTTGAACACCAATCTCACCAAATCCACTACCTTCCACCGCCAGACGGATGGTCAAACTGAGGTCCTCAACAGGATGATCATGCATATCCTGTGCATGTACAATTCCAAGCATCCTCGCACATGGGATGAGAATCTTACCTATGTTCAACATAGCTACAACAGAGCCCTACATAGCTCAACCAACCACATCCCCTTTCAGGTGGGGTTGGGATTTCAACCATTGGGCCCCATGGATGTTGCACTACCCCTTGTGACCACCCAGGAAGACTCGTCTCATGCTCAAACTGAAGCCAACAAAGATACCAGGTTCATTGAGTGGATCCAACACATCCACCAACAAGTTCAGGATATTTTACAAAAGTCCAATGCTAAGTACAATCAGTGCCATGATCAACATTGGGTGCCACATAAGTTTCAGGTGGGAGATAAAGTTCAGTTGCACTTGCAGAAAGATCGCCTTACAGGGACCCATCAGAAGATTCATCCACTCTGCTATGGACCTTACACCATCACCAAGGTTTTGGGTGAGAATTATTTTGAGCTCAACATTTACCCCCTCCTTGGCTTGCATCCAGTATTTAATGTCAACCTCCTTTGGCCATATTTTCCACCACTATTGGACACCTCAGAGCTAGTAGAACAGTTGACACCCACAAAGCTCAACCCTGACTGCATGGAACAAGAATCCACTGATTAGATCATGGACACACAGGTCAAGGGCACTCACCAACAGAGGATCCATCTTTATCAGGTTGTCAAATCAAGGCAGCTCCTGCACCAAGGCAAGTGGCTCACCTGGGGCCAAATTCAGCAGAATTTTTCTCATCTTATGGGGGAACTCAATGCAATGGAGACCATTTCTTCCTAAGGGGGGAGGATTGATCTAGGTGGATATCGGTGGCCACCCACCTATTCCAACTGGATCACTTACATATTTCATCTTGGCAGTTTTAGTTTTCATATTGGTAGTTTGTTTTCCTAGTTTTCGGGTCCTGAACTTCAAGGGTTGTTTTGAGGCCCTAAACAACGTTTTTATGGCTCGCCACAATTAAATTGTAGTCTGAGATAGAGTTTGATGGCATAATGTGTATTCCTCATATAGACCTTTCTAATAGGCTATTGTGCGCCTAAAACAAAGATCGTATGTAAAAGTTACAACCCTGGGAAGTTGATGTACCAACTTACCCCAATGGGGCCCACATGACTTTTGGCGCTTCATCTCCTAGGGTTAGGTTTTTGGATGTCTATGGTTTTGGCATTCATGTTTATAGTAAAAATTCTTTCAAAGCCTCATTGTACTCATCTTCTTGTGAATGATCGTAGTTGTCACATCTCTTCTTAGATATAAGCTGCTACCATTCTAGCAAGCTTGTTTCAGTCTGCATTTTACAGTTTCAACATATTTATCATTTAATAGAAGTCAAGTTTATTTTATCTCTATTATTATTCACTGTGTCTTTGTGTTAATATTATAAATATGTGTTTTCATTTTGTTCTGCTCATAAATCTGGATCAAAATTGTATGGTAATTGTTTAATTAATGGTGACTAATGGTGCATTGATGTGATACATAGAATATTCATGTAAGAAACCTTCAACTTCGAAGAATTTACTGAGCATTGTATTCTCTTATTTGTCTTAAGCCATTCTTTTAGAGAATTCATCTCGAGTCAAACCAAGTCCTTTTCCTCACCCGTCTAAAATACAACAATAAGACCTAGTTTGACCCCATAGGAAAACCCTCCTTAGTTTAGAAACCCTAGCCTTGAAGTGTAGAGGCAAGGTCATTGAGGTTATAGTGGGTGGCTTTCCTATCTGTTTCCCCAAGCTCTCCCTCGCAGGGCAGGACTTTCTCTTGGTGATAGTTTGAGCAGCAACAAGGACATCCATTTCACATACACTCAAATGCATATGATAAATCTCTAGGGGTAGTAGGAGTTCAAGGAACATTTTGTAATTTATTTTATCAACAAAAACCTAATTTGTGTTGAACTAAACTATACTATCACAAAACAAATATTGTTTTCGTATATTCCATAAACAAGTTTATATACTACCTCATTGTTATCTAGTTTTTGTACACAGCAATCATACAAAAATAAAAAAATTGATGATCAAAATAGATGTTAAGAATAATTAGATGGCTACTCTTGCTATAAGAATTTGATTTGACAATACTTGACAAACTTGGTAAATAAAATGTTGTTAATGATTTTCTATCACGACTAACAAATATTGTAGATCAGGAAGATGTCGATGAAAATTTTCCAAGTGAGAACCTATTTTCAATCTCCAAAAATACTCCATGGTTTACTAATATAGAAAACTACTTAGCTACATAACAACATTTTTCTTATAGGAAATAATGCAAGATTGTTAGAAAGTGTGCTACCTACACATTGAGTAAGATCTACTTGTTTAAACTTGTAGTGTAGCTAGGGGGATGATGTGGGGTGCCTAGGGCAGTACCCAAGGGGAATAATAATATATTTTAATATGTATTGTTATATATAGAGGACAATTTTAGTAAATAAAGCCTAGTGTGAACACAATAAATGTGAGAAAGCTTACTAGAAGGTTCCACCTACTAGAATTTTCCTTCTCTAGAATGTTCTAAGGTGGTAGGTAGTATTATATAAAGAGGTGTAAGAAATGCAATTGGCACGGTTTAATAGTATTTTATTTGGATCATATATGATTAGGAGGTTTCCTCCTCAAAGAGGCAAGTGAACAGGAGTGGATCCCTTTCTTAAGAGGATCAATTGTAAGGTGTTGTCCTACCCTAAGGGTTTCATATCAATAAAGTGTGGGTTTCTTATATATGATTCTTAGATATTTTTTAAGTGATTAAATTTTCATATCTAAGGCACTTAACAAGTGGTATCAAAGAACTTTCTTCGACCAAGAAAAGGGACAATTTTTTTCTATTTTGTAAGTTTTCAAAAGAAGAAGAAAAAAGAGGGTCACAACAATCAAATAAATTCTTATACATTTTTTAGAAGAATTTGAAAAAATCGGTTCCGTATCTAAATTCCTCTTGTAAAAATAACCAATTTCAAAAAAAAAATCATTTAAATCAGAGTTTGGGACGTCAATATGTTGTTGATTTAAATCCGCAATTTTTTTAGGATTTTTCCAAAGACGGTCGCGTGATTTGCAAGTTTATGTAGCAATTGGTGCAGAATTTTCCCAAACCAATTATATATCTAATTTCGTCTTACAAAATCAACTAATTTGAAGAAAAGAAAAAAAAAACATTTTCCAAATCAGAGCTTTGAAAGTGAAGATATCGCTGATTTAAAATCAACAATTTTTAGGGTTTTTTCATGAGGGTCGTGAGACTGCATAGCTCATAACTTTTGATAAGGTGCTAATATTGTTTCCAAATTAGTGCCATTGGATAGAGGATTTTCAAATATTTATTTTGGTATATTATATGTGGTGATTCCAATGGATATGTTGTGTGCTACAACCTCTAAAAATTTCTCTCTCAACTCCTAATGGGCCTAAACAAAGTTCTTCGAGATATTGAAACCCCTAGGAGCATAAAAGAAAATGTTCAAAATATGCAAGAGATCATTGAGAGCTATATTATGAGGACCATATACTCTTACATCATGGAAGAATATAATCAAGAACGTTATGCTTTGTATGATTTTGAGGCCGATTGTGATGATTGGTAATAATATGGATAGTTGTCATTTTTTGGATGACAACTACTTTCATCTTATATTTGATGAATCTACTCCACCTTATGTAGAGCACATTATGGAGAGTAGTCAAGAGCCTTATCGGAGTTCTGAAAGTGAAGATATCATTGATTTAAAATCGGCAATTTTTAGGGTTTTTTCATGAGGGTCGTGAGACTGCATAGCTCATAACTTTTGATAAGGTGTTAATATTGTTTCCAAATTAGTGTCATTGGATAGAGGATTTTCAGATATTTCTTTTGGTATATTATATGTGGTGCTTCCAATGGATATGTTGTGCGGTACAACCTCTAAAAATTTCTCTCTCAACTCCTCATGGGCCTAAACAAATTTCTTTGAGATATTGAAACCCCTAAGAGCATAAAATAAAATGTTAAAAATATGCAAGAGATCATTAAGAGCTATATTATGAGGACCATATACTCTTACATCATGGAAGAACATAATCAAGAACGTTATGCTCTGTATGATTTTGAGGTCGATTGTGATGATTGGTATATGGATAGTTGTCATTTTTTGGATGACAACTACTTTCATCTTATATTTGATGACTCTACTCCGCCTTATGTAGAGCACATTATGGAGAGTAGTCAAGAGCCTTATCTGAATATTGTTTTTCAATTTTCTTATTCTCTGTTACTAGTGTGTTATGTGGATGATTTTTTGGATATGGATGGATTTACATATTTGGATCCACATGACCAGTGTAGACATTTGGAGCCATTTTTAATCTACTATTGAGTCCAGATATCTTCAGCGAGGAGTCCACATGAGCACTTGGAAATGGGACCCGGGTTTACAGTGGAGTTCAAACTAATTCAACATGGTGGCTAGCACTTGTACATGGGACCCTAGTTCTCTTGCTTACTTCAACATTACGGTCCACACTTATCCATAGGACCCTATCATATGGTTGGACTTCCTCATAACAAGCGTTGAGGACAACGCTTTCCTAAGGGGGGTGGAATGTAGTGTAGCTAGGGGGACAAATGGGGTACCTAGGGAGGTACCAAAGGGGAATAATAATATAGGTTAATGTGTATTATTATGTATGGAGGCCACTTTTAGTAAATAAGGCCTATTAAAACACAATAAATGTGAGAAGGCTTTATCGAAGGTTTCACCTACTAGAAGGTTCTTAGGTGGTAGGTAGTATTATATAAAGAGGTGTAAGAAATGCAATGGGCATGGTTGAAGAGTATTATATTTGGAGCATATCTCATTAGGAGGTTTCCCCCTTGAAGAGGAAAGTGAACAAGAGTCAATCGTGTCCTTAAAAGGATCAATCATAAGGTGTTTCCCTACCCTAAGGGTTTCATATCAATAAAGTGTGGGTTTATTCTATATTTTTCTTAGATATATTTCAATTTATTCTATTTGAAAATCTAAGGTACTTAACAAAACTTTGGCCAAATCAAATACTCATAAGATGTATAAGAGAGGATGAGGTACATAATATTTTTCATGTTTTCCTTGATGAGCCTTGTGGATGCCATTATGTAAAAAAAAATGAAATACTATAAAGTTTCACAAGTGGGATAATATTGGCCAACTCTTCACAAAGATATTGAATAATATGTCTCTCATTGTGATGAGAACCAAAGGATGGGCAATCCCACAAAAAGAGATGAAACTCCATTACAATTTCAAGTCTCATTCGAACCCTTTGAGAAATGGGGCTTGGACTTTGTGGGCCCCATTGCCCCTCCTTCAATACAAAAGGGACACATTTTAGTTTACACTGATTATTTAACCAAATGGTAGAGGAAAAGGCTATGAAAAATGCAAAGGAAGAGTAATTAGAAAATTTTCTATATGAGAATGTCTTCACTAGGTTTGGAGTACCAAGAGAGATTGTAACAATAAAAGACCTCATTTCACCTCAAATATAATTGGGAACCTCATGAAAATATATAAAATTCACCATAGAAAATCAATTGCATACCATCCTCAAGAAAATGGTAAAGTAGAAGTGACAAATAGGGAGTTGGAAAACATCCTGACAAAGATAGTTCAACAACATAGGAAGAAATGGGAAAAAAGATTGATTGATGTTGTATGGGCATACAACATGGAAAATAACCATCTGGTTCACACCCTATGAGCCGGTGTATGATAAAAAGGTAATGTTCCCCATAGAATTTGAGACATAAACATTGATCATATCTTTAACTATAGACCTAGCTCTATCTACATCTCAATAAGAGAGAATACAATAGTTGAATGAATTAGATTAACAGGCCTTGTTCCACACTGAAATAATCCAATAGTAGAAGAAAATATGGCATGAGAGGTTCATAAAGTCAAAGGTATTTAAGGAAGGGGATTGGACCCTTCTATATGATTCAAGGTTTAAATACTTCAAAGGAAAATTGAGAACTAGATGGTTGGGACCATATAAAATTGGCACATGTTAAAACAACATCTTAATCAAAATTGGGATAATATATGATACAATAAGCCAATGCCAAAAGAGGAGTTTACAAAACAAATCCATAGTTAACACTTAATTTTGATTGAAAGTAGCAATTCTTTCAATATAGAATGATCAACTTAAACATTTTTCAAATTCAATGGGAAAAAGAAAAAGAAGAAAACAATAAAAGTCCTAGGTGAAAACCTCCTTGGAGAAATATAGGATAGATCATGGCTTGAAATCCTCTTCCAAGGAAATCGATGACATGTAAAAAATAAAATACCTTGTTAGTGAAAGCCTCTCAAAAGCACCATTAGGCAAGGGTTATGTGAAAACCAAAAATGACACTTAAATTATGAGAAAAAAAGAAAAGAAAAAAACAAAACTTATGTGTTTCAGTTGATTTGTTTCCCTCAGTTGAGTAAGATCACAATTATTAACCAATTGATATATTATATGCTTTATCAAAGTACAAACCACGAGACAAATTTCCCCTTTGTGGGTGACTCCAATATAACATTAGAAAGCATCGACATGGGGATGTTTAAAGATGCATCTCTTATGGGTAATGTTTCCCTTCCCCCTCCAATATGTTTCATTAATTATTTCTTTATATATGTGATATTTTCTATCAGAACCACCTCTTTGGCTCTTCCCATCTCCACTTCAGTTGGTGACGATCTATGGGTGGTGCCCAACCCTTTGACTCTTGAATTTGAAGTTGGGTATATAGGATCAAATATCCCTTTGTTTGTTGAAGAACCCACTTATCAAGTCATTTTGGTGGCCTGTGTAGACTCTAATTCAGTGCCCCACCCCTCAAACAAATATGATCAATTTTCATCACCGACATGGGCCTCAAATCCCCCTATCTCCAACAACTTTTTAGACATGGTATTTCCATTTGATGAATTAATCTTGTAAGTTACAACCTATTCATAATGACCTTGGTATGGATAATTTCTCATATTTTCTTCCCACATTGGGGGATCAAGAGGTTGGAGTTAACGATATCATCACGCCTAGAAATATTGATTGGTATCACATTCCTCTGTAACTTTCTCAATTGACAAGATTTAGATTTATACTTCTCTATTCAAGGAGTTTCATGATGTTTTTTCTTGTTCATATGAGGAAATAATTGACATTGATCCACATAAAATAAAACATGAGATTAAAACTCATGACAATGCTAATTAGCTTGTTCGACAAAAACTAAGACCAGACAACCTAAAGAAAGTGGATGCTATCAAGGAAAAATTAGAGAAATTTCTTCTTGTAGGTTTCATCTATCTAGTTCCTCTCAAGAAATGGGTGTCCAACTCAGTCCCAATTGACAAGAAGTAGGGGACCATTAGAGTTTATATAGATTTTTGGGATCTAAACAAATCTTGTCCTAAATACAACTATCCTACCCTATTCATTGACCATATTATTGATGAATGTGCAGGAAATGATATCTTCTCTTTTATGGACAACTCTTGTGGCTACAATCAAATCCATATTAGCAAAGAAGATCAACATAAAACCACTTCTATTTTTCCTTGGGGTAGTTTGTGTGTCAAAAGATTCCCTTTGGTCTCAAAAATGGTAGATCCAAATTCCAACAAACTATGTATTATGTGTTTCATGACATTAAACATAGTGTGGAGGCCTATCTGGATGATGGTTGAATCCTTGTAAGTGATTCTTTTGTGTTTTGTCTAGGAGGTTGCTTGGTTTTATTCTATCCAAGTATGGGATCATGATTGATCACTTGAAGGTTGAGGAAATAGCTAACTCCCCCACCCCACATACACACACTATTATCCAACTACAAATTTTGCAAGGGAAGGTTAATTATGTTGCACCAGTTTATTGCTAACTACGCTTATATTTCCCAAGGATTCATGAACCTATTGAAAAATGAAGTACCATTCATATAAGATGATCAAGTGCAATTATCTTTTGAAGATATGAAATAGGCCCTAGTGTCTACCCCATTATTGAGTCCTCTATATTACAATAAAGACTTATTATTATATCTTGTGATGTCTTCCTTAACCATTTTTATTGTTTTGGTGCAGAAAGATGAATCACAACTTGAGCATGTGATTTATTATGTGAGCAAGGGCTTAGTTGCACTAGAATTGCACTATTCCCATGTTGCAAAGTTGGCTTTTGTTGTAATTCATGTTATCCAATGACTCAAATATTACATTCTTCTTCATTGAACTATTGCCATGGAAAAATCCAACCCAATGCAACATATCTTGACATGACACATAATTGGGGACTTTCATCTTGGAAGAATTTGATTTGGAATTTACCGCTTCAAGATCCAAGAAAACTTTGGTTTTTACTGAGTTAATGTATGAGGTATCGAAAGAAACTAAGGATTTTGTAGTAAATGAATCTTCCCTTGATGAACATCTATATGAGGTATCGAAAGAAACTAAGGATTTTGTAGTAAATGAATCTTCCCTTGATGAACATATATTCCTCATTACTTCATCCAATCCTCGGTATGGATATGTCCTTGTATATATTCAAACTTAGAGATCTACTTCTCACTTGTTTCGTGATGAATGTTGATGTATTAACCACCGAGCTACAAACTATCTCATTATCAACGACTCTCTTTATCACAGAGGGGTAGACTTTATTTTATGGAGATGTTTTGTTCATGAGGAAGTTGAGATAGTTTTGAATGATTGTCACACTGTGACATATGGCGATCACTTGTCTGGGATAGCAAAAACTAATAATAATTTTTGCATAGGATAATTCTCACCGTCAATATTTAAGAATGACATCCAAGTGGGATGGAAAAAACTAATAATAATTTGTGCATAGGATACTTCTGACCATCAATCTTTAAGGATGGCATCCAAGTGGTTAAGAAGTGTCACCCTTGTCAAGTTTTTATGGAAAAATATGTGTGCCCCTCCTACTCCATTACACCCTATAGTTTTTTTCATCCCCTTTGTTAAGCAGGGGATGGATTTTATAACATGACAACTTGCCTTTTCTAATGGTCATAGATACATTGGTGCAGTTGTGAACTACTTCACAAAGTGAGTAGAGGTTATGTCAACTTTCACAAATGATGACACTTCAATAGCCCTTTTCCTCTTCAACCACGTCATTAATAGGTTTTTTGTGCCGTAAGAGATCCTTACAGATCATGATAGTAATTTTCAAAACAAAATGATGATGGAGTTAGCCATTAAGTTGGGTCTTCGGAAACACAATTAAACGCCTAACTATCCTCATGTTAACAGTCAGGTTGAATATGTTAACAAGGTTATGAAGACCATGCTATAGAGGACAATCAACAAAAAGAAAACCAATTGGCATCTAATT
>SNQJ01S0123378.1:3371-26746 GCA_010110895.2 Picea sitchensis | reverse complement strand
GTTGTAATTCATGTTATCCAATGACTCAAATATTACATTCTTCTTCATTGAACTATTGCCATGGAAAAATCCAACCCAATGCAACATATCTTGACATGACACATAATTGGGGACTTTCATCTTGGAAGAATTTGATTTGGAATTTACCGCTTCAAGATCCAAGAAAACTTTGGTTTTTACTGAGTTAATGTATGAGGTATCGAAAGAAACTAAGGATTTTGTAGTAAATGAATCTTCCCTTGATGAACATCTATATGAGGTATCGAAAGAAACTAAGGATTTTGTAGTAAATGAATCTTCCCTTGATGAACATATATTCCTCATTACTTCATCCAATCCTCGGTATGGATATGTCCTTGTATATATTCAAACTTAGAGATCTACTTCTCACTTGTTTCGTGATGAATGTTGATGTATTAACCACCGAGCTACAAACTATCTCATTATCAACGACTCTCTTTATCACAGAGGGGTAGACTTTATTTTATGGAGATGTTTTGTTCATGAGGAAGTTGAGATAGTTTTGAATGATTGTCACACTGTGACATATGGCGATCACTTGTCTGGGATAGCAAAAACTAATAATAATTTTTGCATAGGATAATTCTCACCGTCAATATTTAAGAATGACATCCAAGTGGGATGGAAAAAACTAATAATAATTTGTGCATAGGATACTTCTGACCATCAATCTTTAAGGATGGCATCCAAGTGGTTAAGAAGTGTCACCCTTGTCAAGTTTTTATGGAAAAATATGTGTGCCCCTCCTACTCCATTACACCCTATAGTTTTTTTCATCCCCTTTGTTAAGCAGGGGATGGATTTTATAACATGACAACTTGCCTTTTCTAATGGTCATAGATACATTGGTGCAGTTGTGAACTACTTCACAAAGTGAGTAGAGGTTATGTCAACTTTCACAAATGATGACACTTCAATAGCCCTTTTCCTCTTCAACCACGTCATTAATAGGTTTTTTGTGCCGTAAGAGATCCTTACAGATCATGATAGTAATTTTCAAAACAAAATGATGATGGAGTTAGCCATTAAGTTGGGTCTTCGGAAACACAATTAAACGCCTAACTATCCTCATGTTAACAGTCAGGTTGAATATGTTAACAAGGTTATGAAGACCATGCTATAGAGGACAATCAACAAAAAGAAAACCAATTGGCATCTAATTATTTTTTCCACTCTTTGGGCATATCAAATTTCTGTCAAATTGGTTATAGGGTTCACCCCTTTCTAGTTTATACATGTTAGGGTCTTAACCTCCATAACCCCCTTAGAAGATATATTATTATGTATTGTTATGTATGGATGCCATCATTAGTAAATAAGGCCTATGTAGTAGTGTTAAAAAATTTATTGTAAGAAGGCTTACTAGAAGATTATATTGATGGGTCCAAATGGCTTGGCAAGCAAGTAAGGGAGAACACCTAATGCCAGGTCCCAATTACACCTGCTCTCATTTGGAATAGCGTTTCTAACTAGTATGTGGGTCTGGTTGCCGCTACAAAATATTGTCTAATATGAATATGAGAACAAAATGTTCTCAGATGAATTAAAATCTAAAGTTAAATCTAACTAATATTGACTAAATCTATTCTTAGTGCAATTCTATACTATTCTAACCTATCCTGATTAGGAGCAATATAAAGAGTATGAGCACAGTTAATGAGATAGTGTTACTGGCAAAAGAAATAATTCATTTAAGCAGGTAGCAAGTGAATATGACAATGAAAGATGATACAATAAAAAATAATTGCAAGTTATACCATTAACATTGTTTATATGCTCATAAGGAAATATATGATGAAATAAACATTAAGAATAGAGTGAAGAAGAAGTTCATACAACTAAGTCCAATAACATTCATGTTATATACATATGCACCAGAAAAATATTGAATACACATATCAAAATCATAAACCTCCAAAATTGTCTCTTACTCTATTCATTCACATAGTAAGAATATTGTCTCGATGTACAACATATCAAAATCCATTTCTCATTTGCAGTTCCCTCTTTTATAAAACAACAAGGATTGTTTACATTCTTCATGGTCATGCTATCAGAGGACAGTACGGACTTGTCGTTTCACATTCCGCATTTGAGTAGATACAAGTGAGACTAGACAAAATAAGAAGGATCAGTTACACAATTAAGACAATCGTGAAATCTGTTGCACTTCCATTTGATCTTAGTATTCTTTCCACAACGCAAAGTCTTCCATGATGCTCTCCAACTTACTCAAATACATTTTTTCCAAGTCCAATTCTCCATTACATATTTTGGTTGTGACTTCTAGTTTTAATTCTTGCTTTATTCTTTTGATAAAAAAATTGGCCAATGTGATAAGCTTTATTGGCTTCATCAAATAGTTATTTAAGACCTCATTATTAGCTTATGTAAGCTTCTCAATAATCCTCTGACTGGCTTCCATATTTTCTTTCACTTCTTCTATTCTCAATTTTCCTGGAGTTGCATCATCAATATTAGGCTTGATATCCATTATGAATTCCTTTAGTAGTTCATAGGAAGCATTCCATAGCTTCTTGTATGCCTTTGATACCACCTTATGAATACTTCGAATGTCTTCTAACAAGGGTTTCCATATATCAAACATGACTTGATCCTTTATTGTTTGTCTAGTGGTATAGAGTGGCAAGGTAACTGGTGGATTCTTGTATACACTTTGCCAATCCACAATCCTATCAAAGGTGTCTTGAGCCTTTTGATATTTAGCTCTTATCTCCTCCATCTGGTCTTCAAGCCTTGTTTGTTCATCTATGTTCTCTTGTATGTCATTCAATATACATAAGCACTTCTTTTGCTCTGATTTTAGTTCTTCATTGACAGTTGTAGCTTCTACCTTCAAGGATTCTAGGATGAGAGTTCATGTTTTACTTTATTCCGGGGTCTTCTCAAATCTTTCTTTGTCTTGCTACAACCCTTCAATTTTATGCTCCAGTTGTTTAATGAACTTGTTGTCCTCCATGTTTTTTGTCTGCAAGTTGGTTAATTCTTGTGAGAGATTTTTTTTCAACTATTCCATTTCTTTAGAGTGTTCCAACTTCAGGGCATATAATTTCCCCTTTGCAATCTTTCAACTGTTTATATCTTCCTCTCAAATTATGCACTGAATTTGTCAATATGAGCCTGCACTATCTTCTCTAATTCTTCTTTGTGGATATTTTATGCAATCCTAACTATATTTTCAAATTCATCAGCGATGTCATCTCTTTGTGTATTTACTGTTCTCTTCAATTCCGCAATTCTCGTCCAGTTGTGTGTCCAATGTAGTAGCCAAATCATACACTGACGTGGAATTGGCTCCTGCAAATGCATGAAGAGAAGAGGCGGTCATGATGGAATTGTCTTTGGGGTCTGTCCCTACCCTCTATTCAATAGTCCTTTTAGTTGATTCCTTGTTGAGGGTTGTGTTCCCTCTTTTCCTTTTGCTTGTCCTCTTCTCAATCCCTTTGGTTTTGTCACTATATTAATATGTTTCTAGTGCCACTACAACATCATCCAACTTTAGAACTTGTGAAAAGAAGGAAAAACTACCTGGTATGTCCATAAGAGGGGTACATTCCTAGGGGGGAATGTCAACTATGCCCACATTCAGAGTTGTTGGATTGTTTTGGGCCTCTCCCAATTTATTTTGTCTTTCTTTCTCTGCTTCTTCTTCTTTCTTCCTTTGGGATTTAGCTTTAGAAACCTTTTGTTGTTCTTCCTCTTCTTTATTTTTATTTTCCTCTACTTTTGCTACTAGTCTCTTTCTCTCCCCTTCAGCCTTTTTCTTTTGCAGTGCATCTTGTTAAACTTTTTCTTCATTTTCTTTCTTTGTATTCCTCTCATAGGCTATTTTCTTCAATGCATATTATTTTTTCCTTCTTCTCATCCACCTTGGAACTCTTCTTGGGTTCATCTTTCATCTTTCCTTTGAGGTAATCTGGGTTATTTTTCTTCTATTTTTCTTTCTCTGTTCGTTTTCTCTAGTATTTCTCTTCTGCTATCATTGACTTTTGGTGTCTCTCCTCTTCTTTTCTTTTTTCCTCATGTTCCTTTGCCTCTATATTTTCTTGATCCTTCTCCATAAGCAATTGTAATTGTTCCTGAGTTATTTTCCTCTTTTCTTCTTCTTCCATTCGCAGCTTTTCTCTTGCCACATCATCAAGCAACCTTTGTAGCACTTATTCAAAGAATAATACCCCCTTGAAGGTATTCTCCTCATAGTTCATTACATGTATTTTAGGGTGAGTAAGGCCACCAACATATTTGACTTGTTATTTTTTTAGGGTCAGGTCCTCTAGGTTCCCTAATACAAAAGCATATCTCTTGCAGGGCTTCAACTTTGTTCCTTCCTTAAGGGCCATTCAAAAATGTGTACCTTCCTATGTTAACAAGGAATGTGGGCCAGAGCTTCTTGCTACTACCTAAAAGGAAAGAGGTTATGTTAGTTTCTATCATTTGGTAAGAAATATCCCAAATCAACAATCTATCGGGGACATATCTAGGTAAGATATGTGGGGCGCTAAAATTTCCATAAACTTTTATGTATGTATAGTACTTGCCCATGTACCAATATGCAATATCATTCAAGGTGGTCATGGCTTCTTTTGATATTATATATGTTGGATAACCAAAAATTATAGTGTGTAGGGGAGCAAGGAAATAGTCACATATGTCATAAATATGTTTCTTAAAATTAACTTCCCATAGCTCTAAACAAAATACATGCACAGGTGGATAATTTTGGCCTGAACTCCATCCAAAGGTAGGAAATTGTATATAAGAGCATACAACATCAATAAGTTATGCAAGCATGTAGAAACTGGGATTTTTCCTACTTTGAGTATTCTTGACATTCTGGAAAATGTTGAAGGTTAGTATGTCCACCCAATTGAATATTGTCCTTGCCTTTACTACTATATAGGCCATTGGCATCCATTCCATATTAAAATGCATTCTCTACTCCTCTCCATAAAGTATGCATATCATATCATTGAGCATTTTGTATGGCCTCTTGAATTCTTGGGCGAGGATTAATCGTTCTCCTTGCTTGAATTTTTTGTCCTCGTTGCACCATCGATCCTTCATCAATTCTTCGGAATATTTTTCTCTTTTCCAAATTTTCTCAAGAATGGATCATTCATGGATATTGCAGGCCCTTGGAAATGGTATCAGATTCCTATGTCCTTCAGTCTTAAGGATGTTATCTGAATATTTTTTTTGCTCAAAATTGTAACAGTTCCTTGGTCTAGATGTTTGAGGCACCATGTTGTTGAATCATTGTAGGGGAACATCATCGGATGAGCAGTCAAGTGGTGAATGAAAATTTTCTAAATGTTTTGATAAAATTCCAAGTTCTCGTCCTCAGTTGGGAAATATTTGTTGTTGAATATCTTATATATTTCAGTGTATCGGTGAAAGTGGCCTACTCCATTGGGGTAATTGGTGTATGTATATAGAATGTCACCTAGGTTTGCAACAGGCACAGGCACGTTTGCAATGGGGTTTCTCCCTTTTCTAGTTTTTGGGCATGACATGGAGTTGATGTTGTGTTCTGCAGTAAATGAAAATTATAGAAGTTTACCAAAATGGTAAAAGAGTAAAAATTTAGAATTAAACTACTCACATACCTGTAGTTTCGAGAGTTGGTCAAGGTTTGAATTTATTTTTCCTTCACACTGTGCAAAGAAGAGTGTTTTATAAGTTTACAAAGGCACATAATGAGTTAGTTAGGGTTGACAAGGTTTATGTACACGTAAATTACCCTAATCCTTTGTGATAATGTTATATGGAATACAGTTCATTTGTAGGTGTAAAACAGTGCCTTCATTAATGATTTCAAATGTATATATTTCCTCGATTAGAGTATCAATATTGAACAACTCCTTGATAGTGCTATCGAAGGAGTTTCCATTGGAGAGGCAAGATTATGTCAAAAATCAGACTCTGACGAGAAAGCTATCGAGGGAATATTCCATCCTCGAAAATCATTCTTATAAGAAGAAAGTGTTAACCATGAAGAGGTTGAAGTGCATGGATAATCGTGGGTTTATTAAGATTTTTTTCTCTTCCATGTACCAGAAGTGATTACACAATGGACCCACACCCTTATATCTATTTCCAATTCCTCGAAGCCACTAGTGGTTTGACACACATACACAAGACGATCACTCTAAGGAATAATGGGGTTGGTACATTATCATAAACGACTCTATCGAAAGGACTCCATCGGAGTCAAGTATACAAAGTGAAAAACTCTTCCGGCGGTCAAGACTATGATAGAACGCTTTTCGATAGTATTATCGAAAAGGTTATATCAAAATAGAAATTGAGGTTGTGTATTATTTGTTTCCAAGGAGAAACTTCTTGGTGGGTAGCAGCCCGATAGTTCTCATACATGGTCATATAAGTTAATATTTTCCTTAGGGTTTAGTATGACTCAAAATTTGGTTTCTTCATCCAAGGGCCAATTAATACAGAGTAAAAAAATGCAATACTTTTGATTGCCACAACTGCTTGTTGGGTTAGGGTTGATATTGGACTAGAAAAATGGTAGTTTTCTTGTATTAATAGCAAATCAAGTTAGTAGTGATAAAGTACCTTGCCAAAATTTTGATAGGGGGTGCCCACTAAAATTCGCTAAGTTAGAGAATTTTAGTGGGCAGTTGTGGGGGCACAACAAATGACTACTTGCTAAGAAGAACCAATTATCTCTGATTTTAGATACACCTCCATATTATATCACTTCATCCTTTTTTCAATATAAAACGTTTACAGATTTTCTTGCACCATGGATCCCACATCATTAATCCTTTACTAAAAAATGAGAAAGTGGGATAGCTAAGATGATATCTTGAATAATTCTTGTGAAATTTTAAGGGATTAGTTCATTAATTTAATTCCTACATAGAAATATTAGGAGAATAAGATACCACAAAGGAGTAATTATGATTGTTTATAGGTTGATGTGTGGTCCTCGTCTCTCTTTCCCCAACATTGCTTCACTACAAGTGAGCGTCCATAGCCCCGATGAAGTTACCTCAGTATCATACAAGCATATTCCCACTTTCAGTGAGCATTCATAGCCCCAACGGGTTTATTTTCACTTCCCACACCATTGATAGTGCTTCCAACTTCCTTTGTAATTTTTCTTTTGCATTCACGCTCAAAGATTTGTAATATATGTATTGATTTTGCAATTGGGTTTTTTAGGAAGCGGGGTGATATGAGAGTTGCTTTGATATGCTAGCCTCAGTCAATACCTTTTCTTTATGGGTCTACTCTAAGAAAAATTTGGTATGTTCTTTGCATTCATGTGAATTCAAAAAAATATCACAAATATTATTTAGAAGACATATGTGATTGTCACCTTTCTTTATCCTTTTGAAAACCAATAAGATTTGTATGAGAGTGATCACAAAACTACAGGAAACCTATCAGTAGGAGTATGAATAGTTGAAGTTGATAATATGAGGGTTTCTCTTCAAAGCATATCTAGTCTAGTTATTCTTGTTTTGTATAACCATTATATGTGTTTTGTGGACATTGTCATGATGCAAGGAAACCTTCTCAATTCTGGGTACTTGAAAAGATACTCACGCAGGAGCTAAGCTCAAATTCTGTTATGCAATCCCAATTTCCTATCAAAACTTATGCATGGATAATGTTGAATGATCAGCAAATACCTTATTAAAAAGAAAATAACATATTAAATCAAAAAACAAAAGAAAAACTGAAAAGAAAGATTGTTAGAAAAATAGGATCGCAGAGCAATAAAATAAAAATAAATGCGGAAATAAAACACAGAAGATACATAATACAATAGGGACACAGATATACGTGGTTCACCCAGTGTGGGCTATGTATACTAGAGAAATTTCCAGGTCCTTCCTCTTTATTATCCAACAAATGAAGGGATACAACCTACAACACACCCGTTGTAACTTCCTCTTCTTTCTCTCACAGTCTCCTCTCTCAGAATACAATATTCACAATGATGCATAGCCACAATACATTCCCCTTATAAAAGAGGGTTGCCTTCTAGGGAAAAAAACCCTAACATAACTTCTACCGTCAGATCTGCGACCTTATAATGAATGGTCCAAATTTACTATGAAATTACAATATACATTTACAAGGCAATTTTTCCTTCGGGGGGGCACTTGCCCCTGGGACCCCACAAGGGGGGAAAGCCCCCCCTGCAACCCCCCTCCCTCACGTGGAGGGGTGTACAGTATTCCAGTGTGTATAGTCTTCATGGGGTATAAACACAGCTGAAAATAAGGACCTATGAAACAGGAAGATAATCAAGCTCCACAACCAACAATCTCCCACTTGGAGAATAATCACAACAACTCCATTGTTGTTGTACCTGTTGTACTATACTCCACCTTGGACCTAAAAATTTATCATGTTCACCTTCATGCTTTAAGACCAATTGAAACTGAGCAAGAACTCGGTTTCTCCCTAGTTACTCCCTTTGTTAACATGTCTCCAAGATTTTGGCTAGTGTGTATCTTTTCCAACTTCAAATGTCCATATTCCAAGACGAATCATATGAAATGGTACCTAAGCTATATATGCTTAGCCTTCGAATGGAAGGCATGGTTCTTTGAAATATTAATGGTACTTGTGTTGTCACATTACAACATGCTATTATCTTGCTTCTTTTCCAATTCCTCCATAAACCTATGTAACCAAATCATCTCTTTACTAGCCTATGTAGCAGCAGCATACTCTACCTTTGTTGTTGAAAGTGCAACAACCTTTTGCAGTTTTGAAATCCAACTTACTGATGTTCCACCTATAGTAAAAACATACCCTATGGTGCTCCTCCTGCTATCTTTATCACCTACCATATATGAATCAACATATCCATGTAGAACAGTGTTTGAACCTCTAAAACATAATGCATGAGTAGCAGTACCTTTCAAATACCTGAGAATCCACTTTATTGCCTCCCAATGTTATTTACCTGGATTTTTCATACACCTTCTCACAACTCCCACTGCATGTGCATTATCTGGTCTTGTGCAAACCATCGCATACATCAAGCTGCCAATTGTTGATGAATAAGGAACCCTGGACATGTATTTTATCTCCTCTTGTGTCTTGGGACACATTTCTTTGGTTAATTTGAAATGGTTTTCCAAAGGTGTACTAACCAGTTTTTCATTCTTCATTCTAAACCTCTCCAACACCTTCTCTATGTACTCACCCTGAGACAATGTCAAATTGTGATTTTTCCTCTCTCTTGTTATTCTCATACCAAGGATTTTCTTTGCAGCACCCAAATCCTTCATCGCAAATTAATTATCTAATTTCTTCTTGAGCACATTTATATTCTACATATTAGACCCTACAACAAGCATGTCATCTACATACAATAGCAAGATAATATAGCTTCCATTTTCTACCTTTTTAAAATAAACACAGTGATCATAATGACATCTATTATAACCTTGTTATGTCATATACCTGTCAAACTTCAAATACCACTGCCTTGGAGCTTTATTTAGGCCATACAAGCTCTTCTTCAACCTGCATACCAAATTTTCATTCCCTTTGACCTCATACCCTTGTGGTTCCTGCATATAAATATCTTCCTCCAAATCCCCATGGAGAAAAGTTGTTTTTACATCTAACTGTTCAAGATGTAAATCTTCTACTACCGCAAAACTTAAAATAGTCCTAATTGAAGTCATTTTAACAACAGAAGGAAATGCTTCATCAAAATATATACCTTTCTTTTGTGCAAACCCCTTTACAACAAGTTTAGCCTTGTACCGCTTTTTTCCTTCATCTTCTTCCTTCAACTTGTAAACTCATTTATTCTACAATGCCCTTTTCCCTGCATGCAAAACCAAATCCCAAGTCTGGTTATTTACCAGGGAATACATGTCCTATTTCATGCCTTTCTCCCACTTATTTTTAGTGTCTACCTGCATTGCCTCTTCATAACATTCTGGTTCACCAGAATTAGTCAACAATAAATAATAAAATGAAGGAGAGTATCGTTCAGGGGGTCTACTTAACCTGGTAGATCTTCTAACAACACTTGTAGGAGTTTGAGGTACTTGTTGCTCCTTTTGTTGTACATTTTAATTTTTTGGTACCTTTGGAATTTCTTTTTTAGTGATCTCATCAAGCACTATGTATTCTAGTTTTTCTTTTTCTTGTTTCTTTCCCTGTACCTGATCTTTGTACATGACCTTCTCATTGAGCATGGCATCTCTACTCCTAATGATTTTTTGATTTTCATAATCCCATAAGCAATAACCAAAATCATTAAATGTTAGGGTCCTAACCCACACATAGGTAGAATAATATATTCGGATGTAATAAAGGTCAATATTAATAAGGCCTTTCAATAAAATAGAATAAGGCGAATGTAAGAAGAGCTAATAGAAGCTTCCGCTTCTAGAAGGATCTTCCTCTAGATGCTTCTTTTTAGTATAAATAAGAGTCGGTATGAGAACCCTAGCAGATATTATTGTAATAGAGCTCTCCTCATTTGGAGGTTTCCCCTCGAAGAGGCCAGTGGTTTTATTGTTTCCAGTTCAAGTGTTATTTACATTTGTTATTTATTACTCCCTATCATTTTAGTGTTATTATGGTGAATGTTCTAGTTATATCACTGTTATCTGCCATTTCTAGCATTTTATTCGATTATGCATACATTTTATGCTCGAGTATATTACAGAGTGGTATCAGAGCACTTTCTCGGCCGAAGAGGTAATGGGTTAAATTTTTGAGGTAGAGGCGATATTAGGCGTCTTTAAATACAGGAGATCTATCATTACGCATAAACCCACGGTTGAGGATTCATACACACAAAAAAATACAAGAGGTTTTTAACCTCACATTGTTGGACAACCTTGTAACCTTTGTTGGTACCCTTTATTGGTAAGCATCGATTAACCTTTGTGTATGAATCGACCTAGATTACACGAAGCCCTCTTAGATAAAATGATCAGTCACCTAATTGTTATAGTTCTGCAAGAGAACAGCTTTTCGGGAAGATGCTCTCTAATTACACAGGTAATTGAATTGAAATGCAGCTAAAGGTACGAGATTTATCCTCAACAGATTGGCATACGAGATATTGGGCGAGTACTCTTGTTGGACCTGCGTGCATATCAAAGAGATATATGGTGTAAACCCTTGTCTGTAGAACCATGAATACCTAACCCTTGGGGATAGAAACATAAACAAAATTAAAACAAACAAGATCTATTTCCACGCAAATATGTTCGTTTTTCCAAGTAAATACACATTTTCTTTTTGGTTAGCCATTTGGGCATTTCTCTGCGAGTATTCTTAGGATCGAATTATAAATTTATAGTCTGAAATAATTTCATACATTATTTGGATATTCATTGGATTCATCTCATGCATATATCGGATTCATCCATATCATTTTTGGAGAAAAAATTACCCAGCTCGCCCACTAGTTTCCTCATCCTCTTGGCCCATACTAGTAGCCAAGACCCGAAGCTCACTTCAACACCTTGCAATCTGGTCAGTGAGACAACAAAGTGAAATAACTTCGATTTTGATTTTGTAGCCATCAATACAACCATCTTTGATCCTCAATGGAAATCAAACAAGACCTCACCACGGCAGATCATTCTTTTTAGGCACTTTCTGCCAAACTTTGCATATCCCTCGGATAACCCTTCCTCTTCCTCACCTCCACATAGTGAGTGACCATTCCTCTCATTCCCATACCTTGCCGGAACCATCACTTTCAGCATAAACTATGCCTTACCGGGTGGATGTGACCAAATTTGATAGCTCGGACCCCTTGGATTTGGGTCACCCAAATGGAACATTACTTCTCTTTATCTGGCATTACGGATGGCTTGGCCAAACTACGGTATGTTTCTCTCCATCTAGATCAAGAGCGTTAGCCTTGGTAGCGTGGAAAAAAACTTATCATCATCAAGGAGTATGTTAGCGGACACTTTTTGGCGAGCTTTATGAACGCTTTGTCGCGAGACCAACCATTTGTGCCATTTGAAAAGTTAGGCTCAATTAAGACGATGGAAGACTTTATGTTTCTTTAGGCACGGCTTTAGAACAAAGGGCATGTCGATGCCTTTTTCCAAGAGTGTTATATCAGCGGCCTCAAGGATGAAACTTGGTCATGTCCTCATGGCTTGACCTGTGATTTGGGTGGAGGCTACCAAAGAGATAAAGAAGCACAACGAGTTGTATCACGCTCCAGTCTAAACCCTCCTTTATCCCTCACCCGAAACTAGTAAATCAGTACTCTGCTTCACTAAAGATCCAAAATTGACCCGGTAGAATGGATGAATGCCAACTCAAAGGCCTTTGTTATATTTGTGATGACAAATATTTTTTTTTTTTTTTTTTTTAAAAATAAAAATATTTTTATGGCCATCTCAGGAGATTCCGGAAGAAGATAGAAGAAACTCCCTTTGTGTCTGAATCACCTAAATCCATTGAGATAACCCCTCCTTGAGACCCTCCCGAAGTAGAACGGTCATTTCCCTCAAAGTGAATGCTCTCATTGGCTTCTTAGCTCCCCAAACCCTCAAACTAACAGAGTTAAATCAAGCATGAGGAAGGAGTCATCATTACTGGTTGATGTGGCCTCCATAATTTTATTCAATACGTCACGTGCCCAAGAACTCGTTGCTACATCCATGTAAATTAATGTTCCAAATCATGAGATGCCAATGGTGGTTCCATGAAATATGTGGAGAGCATTGTGAAAATGTACGTCTCAAAATAGGTATTTCACCACACGAAATCCCTTATGTTTTGTTATCGACATGGGAGGATTGGCAGCATTATGTTGGAGTGTGAGGGCTGGCTTCAAGGAATTTGGGTCCCACATTCTCATGGATTTTAAAGACTTAACCAATAGCAATTCGACCCGGAGGGCCAGCAATATAAGTTCCAAGACATCATACATTGATTCACAGATCTTTAGTTCCCATCACATGGAAAAAGCTACTCAAAAAAAGGTCATTAGTGTTATCACCCCAACTCCATGCCATACAAACAGAGAGACACCCTCAACACATAGACCTCCAAGCCATCCTTTCTAAACATCAATTGGTCTTTTCACTCCCCAAGGCCTCCTCTTCCATAGTGTCATGATCATTCCATTCCCCTTGTACGGAAGCCTTCCTCCCAATATCAAATGCAATATACGTCACCCCTTTTCCCAAAATGAAATTAGAGAAAATGGTCCGGGAACTCCTTAATGCATTACATTATTATCCACCTAAATCTGAGGAAGACTCTCATTTTCTTGTGGTCATGGTCTGAAGAAATGAGTTCTTAGCCCAGATGTGTCACGACTTCATTGTTCTCAACAAACTTACCATCAAAGATAAATTCCCCATTCATCATTGAAGTGGCCTCCGGATGGTGTAGGTAGGCCCAATTCTTCACTAAAGTGGATCTCCATTAGAATTACTACGGATACATATGAAAGAAATGAGACAGCCCAGAAGTACTAGCTAGAACTCTGAGGGCCACTAGGTTTGTTCATGCCCTTTAAGCAATGTAATGCCCCCTCTCCACCTTCCAAAGCCTCACATGAATCATGTCTTCCATCCTTTTCTCCACCATTTTGTCCTAGTTTTCCTTTGATGATATCCTCATCATAGAAAAAGAGCACAGAATGAACCATCTTTCTCATGTGGATCAAGTTCTCATCTACTCTCTTAGCACCAACACTTCTAAAGCAGTCTAAATGGCTTTTAGCCTCTGGTAATCCTTGGGTCATCTAGTTGCTTAAAGATGCTTGTCGAGTCAGACCCTAAAATATTGAAGTTATGAAAGACTGGACTCACCCAAGACTCTTAAGAGCTTGCGTGGATTTCTAAGCTTAACAGGAGGTGATATAAGTTTAGAATTATGGGAAGATTGAATCACCTCTTTTACTTCTCCTACAAAAGAACTCTTTCCCTTGGACTCCAGTAGCTTCTCAATCTTTTAGAGGACCTTGAATCCTTATTGTAATGCACCACTCTATTCCTCTCCCTTGTCGATTTCACAAATACCTTTGTGTTGGGAGATGATGCCTTAGGGAAAGGAATTATTGTTGTCCTTATGCAAGAAGTGCGACCCTTTGGCCTTCTGACAGAAAGCAGCTTCTCTGAAAGAAATCTGGGAAAATCCATCTATGAAAAGAAATATTTGTCTATTTTGCATGTCATGGATCTATGGCGTCCTTATCTATTGGGGCAAAGGTTCCAAATTAATACAGACCATCAAAGCCTCAAGTATTTTCTTTAACAATGCATTTCCTCCCCGAACAACAAAATGGGTGACTAAACTCTTTACTGAATATGATTATGAGATCATTATAAGAAGGAAAAGACAATGTAGTTGCTTGGATACTTTCCCAAAAATATGAAGATGAAGGATCCTTTTTTCTCTTTCATTCATTGTACGATATTGGCTCCAAGTAGATTCATCAGGAATAGCTACAAGATCCCAAAGTTAGTAGTTGATCCAGTAATTACAGTCCAATGCTCCAGCTTTCCCGGGGTACTCTTGGCTCCATGAAGAACTTCGATACAAAGGTCATTTGTGGCTGATAAACAATCAAAACTTAAATCCACGGTACTACGAGAGCTACTTGATACACCCTGACAGGCACTCACGGTTCCTGGAAACCTATGGCCGAGATTAAGCGTTCCTTTGCAGGGATGGTATGAAATAGGACATTCATAATTTGTAGTTAGATGTGATGTGTGTCAACATAACAAAGGGAGAAATTGTTAAGCCCTAATATTGTCTCATTACCCCTTACTTGGGGCATATAATAATGTTATTTTATTTATGTCAAACTTTATGCCATTAGTTGTAATTATACCTCCTAGTCTCCTATATATGCAAGAGTGTGCAATTCGAATCATCTTGTAGCAGACATTTAAAATTGGGTTAAAAAGGAGGTTTCCCCCTCAAAGAGGAGGTTTTATCACAAAGAGTGTATTTTTCAAGGCGTTAATTACTTTTTCTGAGGTTTTTCTATACTGTATTAGTATTTGGTTCTTAACATATGGTATCCAAAGCATAAAGATCTTGGGAGTTTCAGCACTACATCAGTTTAACCAGCATTTTATATAACATTTTTCTATTATTTATGAATGGATTTGAGGATATATTTAGCTAGACGAGATCAAGATACGTTGGTTAAAATTCATCATAGTATACCACCTACATTTCAAGGATACATACATACAAGATAGAGGAGTTAAGATCATCCTAAAAATGAGTCATTCTGACATTTCACTATAAAAACTTTTCCATAATGTTTCATACCCTAAAATAAGGAGGCTATTTACAAAATTATTAAAATCTATGAAAGGTAAAAAATTTCATCTTCTAGGTCCATCTTCAGGAATTTGTAGATACACCTGTGTAAGAAAAGAATTCTCATTTTGATAGTCCACAATTGACTAGTCTCAAAGAAAGGTGTTCAATTAAAATAGTATAACTAACTACAAATTACATCCAAATTAGTGAGTTGGCTTCATTGGATGAGTAAAGGGCGATCACGTAGTATTTCACAGTGTGACTTTCATAATTTTATATCAACTAATTTTTATGGGGCCATTATACAAGTTAGATATCCTGGAAAGGACAAAATTGGCAAGTTGTGGGGAAGTTACCATAAATTCGGTTTAGCACATCAAATTTTGATCAGACACATGGCATTATAGAGAAGAAATAACATAGAACTACATAAAAGAAATATCCATACCCAGAAGGGCCGAAAATAGGGAGATACAATAGAAGAAATATTGTCTAGCAAGACCACCCCTCAAATCAAGGTTCAAAAGTGATACTTGGCCAACATGCCACCAAAAAGGAACTTCTACATAACTAAGCCCATCTCAGGAAAAATCCTACTTGGACTCTTAGTGAAGGTGAAGAAATTCGTAGGGACATAAATTAACTACAAAAAGAAGATGGATTCAATGGAAGCCAAAGGGGTTGAAATCCAAGATGGATCAATGGAAGCTAAGTTGGATACTAAGATGGATGGTTTAAAGGAGAAGATCATGGAAGTGAAAAATTTAAACAAAGAAGTCAACTGAAAGTGAAATGCATCCCATGAAATTCATGATGAGGACACAAAGGAAGGAGGTGAATCAAGAATGGAGAAAACTCCAACTTTGGTTTGAGGGCCAACCACGTTCCTAATATTGATGAGGAAATTTGATAGCAAAGGACCCAATCACATGGATAACCTAGATAGACAATTCTTTGATCTCCTGTGCCACCTTCCACAAAGAGTCTGGTGTTGCTTTATAATTTAGAACCTAATCAATTTGTATGTATCCGGCTACCTTTGTTCTTGCAAATCACTAAATCCTTGAACAATTTTCATGGAAAATGATAATCAAGCACCTATGAGGATACAGGAGCAATACAGCCTACTTTAAGCAATTAAATTAAATCCTCAAGCAAAAGGAGTTGGAGTTACTGGGCACATTTAAGAACTTAAAGATTGAATATAAAGTATACGATATTCCCACGGATGAGCACTTGATTGATGTGGTATAGGAACTTTAAGATAACATTCAACATGAAAGGGTTAGTCTTTGGGAACCCAAATCCGTGGAGAATGCATTTAAGGTGACAAAAAAATGTTGAAAGTAAAAATCTGGCTATATATAAAGGACCTATCCTAACATCTATAAGAGAACAATGCTCCTTCTTCTAAAAAACTTCTCAGCCTAGGGAGTTGACACCTCAACTCAATTGGAGGAAGAAAAAAGAAAAAGGTTTAATAACTTTAATTGGTATTAAATACAGGTAAAGGGGACATAAGTGGTGAGAATAAATTATTCTACATGAATTGTGAAGAGGAAGAATAAGAACAGAACCATCTCAGAAAGGATGAAAGCGTGAAACAATTTAAGTCTGAAAGGTTGGCTCCACAATATAGTAATGTGTTGGCTGGAGTGCTCCTCAAACTCTTAAGATCGAAGGGTACATCAAAAGAAAAAGGTAATGTCCTAATTGATTCTAGAAGTACTCATGAATTTTATTGCTATAAGAGTGTTGAGAATCTCAATTGCTTTTTGTATATCTGGGGCCCTTAGTTTCAAATAATGATTAGGATGGAGGAACTATCAATTTATAGGAAAAATGAAATAAGGAATGAAATCTTACTATGGAGGCCAACAATGAATAGATCCCACAATGATTACTATACCCCATGGAGATTGGTGAGATGTTGCTTCTTCAAGGAATCAATAGAGGTTACAATCATTAGGAGCGATGGCTTTTAATTTTCAAGAACTTTAGAGTGTTTTCATTGGAGAGGAAAAGAATTGAGTTAAAGAGGTACCACCAGGGAAAAGCCGATGGAGTGGTCAGCTCTAATGAGATGACAAAATTATTGAAAAAGGGCGTAAAGGCATTGTTCACAACTATATCTCAGATGTTTCAAACATCCGGCCATCTATTCCTCACAGGTCCAAAGGATAGGTGATAAACATTCAAGTATTTGAAGAGAGATATTTCTCAAGGGTCTTCCCTTGCACTCCAAAATCAGCAGTCATGGAATTCACCTAATTCCTGGGTGTTCCTCCTAACATCAATCCACACAGATACCCTTAAGCGAGGAGAGTAGAGAATTATGGGTTGAAGAATGTTAAGAGGCATTGATGGACCTAATAGTTCTTGCTCTGCAATTGGCATTATTCAAGAAGAACTCATAGTAAATATGTCCGAGATTATAGGAGCTCCTTAAAGATCATAGTAAAGAGATAAGTTTCATTCATCATTGATAGTTATTGGGCTGAACTATGGGGCAATCTATTTCAAAAATTGGATCTTAGTTGAGGGTATCATCAGATCATATTAATGAAGGAAAGAGATATCTAAAAGCGACGTGAACTCATCGAGATTCATTGTGATTTTTTAGTTATGCCATTTCGAATTACTAATGCACCTTCAACATTCCAAGGGTTTGGTGATTCCATTTCCAGCCCTTCTTGAAAATTTGTGTTAGTATTTTTGATAATATGCAATCTATAGCAAAGTCTTGGGAGGATCATCAATGAAACATGTTGACAAGGTGCTTCTAACTACTAAAAGGGGAGAGACAACTATATTCCAAACCATCCAAATGTTTCTTTGGAGTAAAAGTGAAGTATTTGGGTCATTGTATCTCATGAAGGTGTCGAGGTATACTAACAAGATTAAGGCCATGATGGAGTAGCCAATTCCCAAAACATTAAAATCTTAGAGTATTTTTGGGTTTGGCCAGTTCTACATATAGGATTTGTTGAGAACCTGGAAGAATAGAAGCATTTAACTTGGCTAAGAACTAAGGAAGGATGCACATTTCATGGACTCGAACTAAAAGATTTTGAACAACTTAAAATTCATGTAAATCTCTTGTGACCACTCCGGACTTCACGAAAGCCTATTATGGAATGTGATGCCTCAGGAAATGGAATTGGTGCTATCGTAATGCAGGAAGGAAGGCCCCTGGGTTTTGGAAGTCGACCACTCAAGGAAAGGACTTACACAAACCCATTTATAAGGAAAGGAAATCATTATGGCAATACTACATGCATTTAGGAAGAAATGGTGTCTTACCTAATAGAGTAGGCACTAAAGAGTCAAAAGCGGATCCTTGATAGTCTTAGTACTTTCTTGGAACAAAGATTATCTTCTGAAGAACAACAAAATGGGTAACCAAGATATTGAGTTATAATTTTGAAATAGTCTATAAAAGGGGAAGAAATGTTGGCCCAGCGGATGCTTACTCTCAAAAAGGATAGATGTCTTTGAGGAAGCCTTTCTCATTACTATCTCGATCATCCAGCTTTGATTCGGATAATAGAAACAAAGGGATGAATGGAAGAATGGCCAGAAAAGAGTGTGGACTCCACATTCCGAAAGGATTTCGGTAGAGGAGTCTCGCGGCATGGATACATTTACATGGAAAAATGATTCACCATAATTTTTAAAGATGCAACCTGTTGCTCTTCTGCAAGAACTCCCAACTCAAACAAAGATACTATTGGAATTGCACAACTCTCTAGTAGGAGGCACTGGGAATTTTGAAACCTACCATAGAGTCAAGAAGAGTTTTTTTGGGAGGATGGCCTTAAAACTAATGTTCAAGGTTTGTAGCAGAATGTTTGAATTTGCCAACAAAATAAAGGTGGAAACAATTAAAGATTACAGTCTTTTACAACCATTATCATCCCAAGTCAGCATTGGGAGAGGTTTCCATGGATTTCATCATAGGAGTACCAAAGTCAGAAAAGAGTGTCATCATGGTGATTGTTTATAAAATGACCAAGTGCCTTTTGCTTTGTGCACTCTCATCCCACTTCAATAGTACAATTTCTACCACATTCATGGAGACGATTCAAAAGCTACGCATGGCATCCCAAAAGATTATTGTAAGTGGCCGGAGATCCCATCTTCAACTTTGGACATTTTTGGACTAGGAATTATTTTCCTTGTTTGGGTACTCAATTGGCTCATAGCTCATCCTATCATCCTCAATCTAATGGACAAACACGAGATAGTGAAAAATGTGCAGGAAGGCTACCTTTGTTTCTTTTCTTTGATAAAAAAATCACAATGGCTCAAATGGTTACCCTTGGCCGGATGGTGGTATAACCACTTCCTTTCATACTGCAACAAGAAATGACACCATTATGGCACTTTATGGATACCACCCACTCCTTCCATCCCTTCTTCTCTAAAAAAATCTAAGGTTCAAGCAGTGGAAGATCACACATCCGAGAATCAACTTAACAAGTTCTCCAAATCTAAAGGACAACCTAACCATGGCACCAGGAATCACACATGAGAACAACAAGCGAAGATCAATACATCGTAGTAGAAGTTTTGAAGTAGGGGATTGGGTGTTTTTTAAGACCCTACAACCATCTACAAACAGATGTCCCTCAAGTAAATAGGATGATAAACTGTCACCCGAAGTACTATGGCCCTTATAAGGTGTTGCAGAATATTGGTACTATGGCATACAAATTAGAGCTTCTGCATCTTCACGAGTACACCCAGTTTCCATGTTTCTGCATGCTTAAAAGAAGGTTATAGGCGATAAGATCCTAGTTCAGACTATATTTCCATAACTTGACAAGGAAGGAAAAATCTATATTGGAACTGAAGCCATCACTGACACAAAAATTCGTCAGTTGAGGAATAGATTCATTTCAAAGTATATCATTAAATGGACGAAACTACCGGCTGAAGGAATTCACTTGGGAAGATGGAGTCTCTTTATACAGAAGCATCCATAGTTACTCAAGCGTTGCGGACAACACTTGTCTCAAGGGAGGGCATGTGTTAAGCCTAATATTGGTTCATTACCACTTAACTGGGGCATATTATATTAGTAATGTTATTTTTATTTATGTCAGCTTTAGATATTGGTGTAATTATACCTCCTAATTACTCTGTTGTTCTTATACCAGGGAGACATTTTCATTGAATCATCTTGTACTTAGTCTCCTATATATACCAAGGAGACATTTTCATTTTGAATCATCTTGTACTTGAACATTTAAGTGGGGTAAAAGGAGGTTGCCCCCTTGAAGAGGCTTATTATCTGAAATTGTATCTTTTTCAAGGCGTTGAGTAATTTTTCTGAGGTTTTTCTATGCTATATTGGTATTTGGTTCTTAACAGAAACAGTCAAATCGTTGGGCACACTACAACCACACCCGATTCCACCTGCTATTTGGAAGGATATCTCTATGGATTTTATTACTGGCTTACCCAAATCAGGAAATAAATCCATCATCATGGTGGTTTTTGATCGCCTTTCCAAGTATGCTCATTTCTGCGCCCTTCAACACCCGTTTACAGCATCCACGGTGGCTCAAATCTGCATGGATCAGGTCTTCAAGATTCATGGCATGCCGCACTCTATTGTTTCTGATCATGACCCAACTTTCACAAGCAATTTTTGGCAAAAACTATTCAAGATACAAGGCACCAAATTGCATCTCAGCATAGCTTATCATCCCCAGACTGATGGCCAAATGGAAGTTGTCAACAAGTGTTTGGAAACATATTTGAGGTGTTTTGCCTCAGAAAAGAAAAATTAGTGGGCTCAATGGTTACCCCTAACTAAATGGTGGTACAACACTTCATACCATACAGCTACACGCATGACTCCTTTTGAAGCGGTATATGGACAGAAGCCACCTTTAGTTCTCTCATACTTACCAGGTGCCTCGAAGGTCCAGGCGGTTGACCTAACAATTACAACTCGAGAGGCTATTCTCTGTACCCTCAAAGAGATTTTGTTCATGGCAAAGAATCGCATGAAGCAACAAGCACATCAAGTTCGCTCTAAACGTCAATTTGCAGAAGGGGATCGTGTGTTTCTTCGACTGCAACCTTACAAGCAAACTTCCCTCAAGGCCGAGCATTTTCAAAAGCTAGCGCCCAAATTTTATGGTCCTTATACCGTACTCAAACGTGTGGGACAAGTCGCCTATCAGTTATCTTTGCCCAGCAGTTCGAAGCTACATTCTGTTTTTCATGTTTCATGCTTAAAGAAGGTGATTGGAGCTAAGTGCCAAATTCAAACCAACCTTCCAGAGTTAGTTGAAGAAGGATCCATTTGGCTACAGCCAGAAGCAGTTTTGTACCAGCGTGAGTGGCGCCTACGTCAGAGAACCATCAAGGAAGTGCTAGTACAGTGGAAAGATACAACTCTAACAGACGCCACCTGGGAACCAACTACCATTCTGCAGCAATTTCCTCATCTCAAGCCTTGAGGACAAGGTTGTTTTTAAGGGGGTAGACATGTTAGGGTCCTAACCCGCACATAGGTAGAATAATATATTCGGATGTAATAAAGGTAAATATTAATAAGGCCTTTCAATAAAATAGAATAAGGCAAATGTAAGAAGACCTAATAGAAGCTTTCGCTTCTAGAAGGATCTTCCTCTAGATGCTTCTTTTTAGTATAAATAGGAGTTGAGGGTATGAGAACCCTAGCTTGGATATTATTGTAATAGATCTCTGCTCAACTGGAGGTTGCCCCCTCGAAGAGGCCCATGAACATTGCTTTTAGATTCAAAGTGCTATTTTGTAGTTATTCTTATATCATTTCAGTGTTATTGTGGTGAATGTTTTGGTTATATTGTTGTTATTCTTCCATTACTAGCATTTTATTTCAGTTCTGCATACATTTTATATCTGGTATATTACATTAACATAGTATCCAATAAAGGTACACTTCTTGGATTTTTCCTCAAGCTTTGTTCTATTTTCTTTATCAATATGGACAAATGCTTCACAACCGAAAGTCTTCAAAAAAAATAGTTTACCTTTTTACATGTCCATGCCTCCTCTAGAATTCCACCATTCGAAGAGCTTGAAGGTCCTATATTTATTAAGTAAACAACAATATCTATAGCATATGCTTAGAACTATAAGGGAAAACCAACATGCAATATCATACTCCTTGCATGCTTCATGACTGTCATGTTCATCCTTTCTCACACACCATTTTCTTGTGGTGTTCCTGGAACTATCTTCTCTCTACGAATCCCATGGTATGAATAGTAATCATCAAACTCCTTGCCGCAATATTCACCTCCATTTTCTAATCTGAGACACTTCAACCTTTTTCATGTCTCATTCTCAACCAAAGATTTCCATTTCTTAAAAGTATTAAAACCATCAGATTTTTGTCGAATGCAATAAACCCCAAGTTTTTCTAGTTGCATCATCAATAAAAGTAACATAATAACGAGAGCCACCAAGAGATGATATATGAGTTGGTCCCCATACATTTGTATGCACAAGCTCTAACCTTTAACTCTTCTTTTATTTTCCAACTCTGAGAAATCTGACTCTCTTATGTTTTCCATAAACACAATGCTCACAGAAATCCAAATCAATTTGTTTAAGATCTAGCAACAAATTTATTTTATGAAGTATCTGCATCCCCTTCTCACTCATTTGTCCAAGACTATGATTCCACAGTGTTGTATCCACTCCTGGAGAAGCTAAATAGATAAAAGAGTCAGTATTACCAGTACATAAATACAGTGTACCTACATTTTCTCCTTTTTCTATCACCAATGATCCTTTGGTGACCTTCCACACCTTATATGTAAATATGGATATACAACCTTCACTTTCCAACTGCCCTATTGAAATTAGTTTTTTCCTTAGATCTAGAACATGTCTTACCTCTTTCAACAACCACTAGTTTCCATTCCTTTGCTTTATTTTTACCTTTCCCATTCCAACAATTTTGCACGGTGCATAATCACCCAAATGAACCTGTCCAAAATCACCTTGAACATAATCTAGAAAATGTTTCCTATGGGGTGTGGCATGAA
>SNQJ01S0123377.1:12719-25124 GCA_010110895.2 Picea sitchensis | reverse complement strand
AATTCAATGCATGAACATGTCCCTTTCCCATAATGATGATGTCATCTTATTACATGATTCCTTGATCACATGTATAGACTAGGTATTGAATACATTAATTTGCTTGTACTTCGATTGGTTTGTACTGTTGTGATTGGACAGCATAAGAGCATTGAAGCGGAGCAAGGAACAACAAATATTTAAGGAGAGCGTTCATAAGGTATGTCCACTATCCATTTCTCTTAGTTCGTTCAATAATCTAGATCTAGGGAAAGAGTAGTATTCTGTCTCGTTTTGTTCTAGATCCAGGAGGATCTAGGGAGATTGGTCTGTGTCCGCACTCATGAATTTATCCATTAACAACTTGCCTTCGGCTTTGGGAAAGTACAAATTGTGTGATAACAAGCACCACCCTAGATGTTCTGATCCATTTGTATGAGTTTAGTAAGGCACATGACTACCAAGAGATGTTGTGGTTCTCATGTACTCTACGGTGAGCACATGTCCCCATGTAGGAGCCAGATGTTATCCTCATTTTGTGGATAAATAAGTATATTATGTCTCGAGGACATCAGATTGCAGATATGCAGCGCCAAGAGACTACATGACCAACAATACCATTTTGCACAGTTGAAAACCCCTCTCACCACCATAGATTGTCATAGATTTCTAGATGTAATCCACCACATCAGCTGACTTCCGGAAGACAGTGGGCCTTTCTCCATGAGGTACAATTCAGTATTATGGTGAGCATCATTTCAATATTTAAGCCAGTTGAGTATGTTTTATCTTAGATTTATTTAGATTTCATGATATATGATTGGACATTATTCCTTTTTCCTTGCTTTACCTTAGTGGTTAACATTGTGCCCTGGTAAGTGGTCTTCCTTAGGGATGTTTTTTCTACAAGGAACTCCCTTAAAGAGCCATCATACCATTCTAGACCATACTTACCACTTTCCATCATTGTTTCCCCTCAATTTCCTTATCTCTTGGGATTTTAGGGTGTATTGACCCAAGAAGGGGTTATCCCTCATTCTATGGGAAGAAGGTGCTGAAGGCCCAAAGGTATTGATGTTGGTTATGCTGATTAAGGTTGGTTGTCATTGATGTCAACCCTTGAAGAAAGTCCGGTAGTGAATTCCGGTGGCACAAAGGTTTGGGTAATGGACCCAAGGTTGTTTAATTTATAATGGTATGAGTTTTAATATATTTTAAGGTAATACTATTATATATGGATAGTACATGTCATGCCATTTCTGGTGGTATGTGGAACATCACATAACTCCTCATGGTTTGAGAGTTATGGCCTTACGAAGTTGGAGGACCCTCATATGTTGGATTGAAGCCCCAAAAGGTCAAAGAAGTCAAAGATCTTGCAAAGAAGAAATTATTATTTAAATGATAAAGTAAAGTGACAAAGTCAAGAAAGATTATTTAAATAATAAAGTGAAGTGACAAAATCAAAGAAGATTATTTAAATGATAAAGTGAGCTGACAATGTTAAGGAGGAATATTTAAATGATAAAGTAATGGAGAACTTTCTAATTATGGAAAGTGGTTAACCCTAAAAATGAGGATAATAGGTTAAGTGACCTAGAAATAGGTTAAGTGACCTAGAAATGGGTTAAGTGACCTAGAAGATGGAGAGTATAAATAAGAGGCAAGCCTCTCTCATTTTACGTCGCACTTGAGCATATTGAATATATATAGGTGAATGAGGTAACCAAATTATATCTAAGCCGAATTTCAGAGGGAAGGTGAAGAAAAGATGGTTAGAATTCAAGGGAGGATAAATTCTTTTGATGATGCTTTCTAAGGTATGTTATTTACGGACCATCTCACCATTTTCACAATAAATTTGTTTCTAGAATGATTCAGACCATGAGATTGATAGGAAATTGAGGAAACATATCCAAGTATCTGTGGTAAAAAAATCAGCTTGTGGGTCATTTCATTTTTGGAGTTACACTCCGTGGAAAATAGGGTTTGTGGCTAGTCCTGAAACTAGTCTAAAACAAGTGTTTCGGGTCAAAACGTCATAACTTATTTATAACAGATCCAAATTTAGTAATACCAAATGTGTTGGTTATATTACAATATGTAGTATGTTTTTTAACATTTTTAGATTGATTCAACAAATATTCCGTGCGGGGCACACTCTACATGGTCGCTCTCTAGAATAAGTCAAAATTCAACAAGGTATGCCATTTTTGCTATAACTTCTTTTATGAGAAGTTCCAAGTAGTGAAACTTGTAGGAATTGCATAAAATACACTAAATAATATTGTATATCATTTCCAGATCTTTATTCATTATAGGTAAATAGTTATGATTATTTCAAGTTAGGGTTGTTGACTAATGCAAAACTAGTCATGTGAGACTAAAGAAAAGTTTGATGAAAATGCTAGTCTCTTGTTGTTAAAGTTAAGGAAGGTTTGCAGGTATGTGATCATATACACCAATTATATTATAGAGTTACAAATAATATTTTGATGATGATATTGATGAGGGATTTTGGTTGAGGTACATGTTGGGTACATGGTTGAGACAAGTAGTTTATGAGTTGGCACATACATGAGGTGTATAGTTGATGATGTTGGTACATATTGATGAGTCATAGTTGATGAGTAGTTGAAACATGATTGGTACATACTTGGTACATGGTTGTATGCACTTGTTTATGGTACAGGTTGATTACAGGTTGTTTGGTATAGGTTGGTACATGGTTGATTCACTCGTTTATGGTACAGGTTGATTACAGGTTGATGTACAGGTTGATGCATGGTTCAGGTTTACAATGGTATATCTCACAGTGATAGTGTGACATTGGTTCCATCATTCTACTTCTACTTCAGGGCGGTTGGACAGGGCAAGGACATGTGGTTGTATCCACCTTCCGGTTGTAGCCGGAGAACATAGGGGGTTGTAGCCTTCTTTCGGTTGTATCCAGAGAATAGGGGAGTTAGAGATTCCTTCAGGTTGTAACCTGAGAAACAATGGGGTTGGAGCCTCCTTCTAGTTGTAGCTAGAAAACAAAGGAAGTTGGTGCTTCCAATGAATGTAATTCTTCAATACATATAAGAAAAAATATTTCATGGTTTTCTCCCACTTTGGGTTTCCACGTAAAACACTGATGTATTGTGTATGTGTATGATTGTTCATTTGTTCATTGCTTATTTACTCTGCAGTTATTGGATGATAATGCTACATTGATATAACACTTGGGTTATATGGTTAAAAAAGATTAAATTGCTCTATTATTGATTCACCCCCCCTCTCAGTAATCCAACAATTGGTATTAGAGCAGGTTCCTTCAAAAATTAGTTTAACCACTGAAAGTTAGATCATGGAGAGAAACAAATTATATAAAAATGGAATACCACATTTCAATGGACAAAAGTATGCATTTTGGAGCATAAGGATGAAAACATATATAGAGGCACGGGGATTTGAAATTTGACAATCAATTGTAGATGGATACACAACACCAACAGTTCCGCCAACAAATGAAAAAGCAGTGAAAATCGGTCAGAATAATTCCAAAGCCAAAAATGCACTTTTGAATGGTCTTAGTTAAACCGTATTCACCAAAGTTGCACATTGTAAATTCGCTAAAGAGATTTGGGAAAAACTTCAAAATATTTATGAATGAGATTCAAAAGTCAAAGAAACAAAGATTCAAACTTATAGAGGTTAGTTTGAACAACTTAAGATGAATTAATATGAGAATATTGCAGCTTATTTTTTACGAGTTGATGAAATAGTAAATGCAATCATAGGATTGGGAGAAGAAATCAAAGAATCTGTAATTTTTCAAAAAGTACTAAATCTCGTCCTATGAGATTTGACCCTAAGTTATCAATACTAGAAGAAATATCATATCTAAACTCAATAAACATGGACGCATTACATGGAATCTTCACAACATATGAAATGAGAACTGAACAAGAAAATCCATATATAAAAGAAGTAGCCTTCAAAGCATCCAAAAAGTCAAAGAAAAAGAGAAGGCAAAAAGAAGAACATAGAAGTAGTAGTGATGTCTCATAAGATGATGAAGAAGTGGCCAACTTTGTCAAAAGACTGAACCAAGGAACCGACATTAGGTATACATGTAAGCTTCCTTTAATTTGTTTTAATTGTGATGGTATTGGTCATTTTTCTATCAAATGTCCTTATAAGAAAAAGAGAAATGATGAAGGTTACTCAAAACGAAAACAAACATATAAAGGCAAAAGAACCATAAAGAAAGTTTTCAAGAAAATATTATGTACCAAAGAAGACATCTCATCATCAAATGAAGATGAAGTCAGTGACAGTGAGACATAAATAGTTTTATTCATGGAATTAGAAGAATCTGATAAAGAAGACTCCGAAGAAGAATATGAAGAAGCTGAAGAAGAATATGAAGAAGTCGAAGAAGAAATTGAAGAGGCAGAAGTTGACTACCAAGAGGAAATAATGTATGCCATAGAAGTTATCAGAAGAGAAAAGAAGAAAAACAAGAAACTTCAAGTAGAACTAGACAAGAAAGAAGACACTCAAGAACTAGAACAATTGATCACACATTTGAAGGTTCAAATATAAGAAGATAAAAGAATTGAAGAAGCAATCAAAGAATAGCTAGAAGAAAAAGACAAGATCATTGGAAATTTGGAAGAAGAGATTGTCACATTAAGAAAGGATCTTCAAAAGAAAAATATGCATAAAATATCAAAGTTTTGGATGACATTATCAACTGTAAAAAATCTCATCATGAAAAGTCTAGACTTGGATACAATTAGAAATAAAAAGGATTAATCTCCAAAACAACAGAGCAAGAAACATATCCAAAACGCTATGCAGAAACAATCAAGGGGATAGGAAGATCTACAAGGAAGATTACAGGGACACTCCTCCACCAAGAAGATTCATATTTCATAATCAACAGTTGACAGATAGGCCTCAGGAAGAAGAAGAATTGATAAGAGTACCTCCTTTAAAAATATCTTCAACTCCCAGGTATCAAACTATATTTTTTTGGTTTATGTTATGCATGTAATAATTTTGGACATAAAGCTGTGAATTACAGATATAACAACATGAACACAAACAACTTTGAAAGTCATACACAAAGGGGTTATCCAAGAAGGCCTAGTGAAACACAAAGAAAAAGTTACAACAAGTTTGAATCTTTGAGCACTGAAGTGGAGTGTTACAAATGTAACAATTTTGGACACATGGCCAAGATTGTAGAATGACAGTCCCTCCTAGAGAACCACAACATAATAACAATAGTCACAGTCAGTAACCTCACAAAAGGACATCGATAAGAAAGCAGGATCAATATAGAAATGAAGAATGCATACTCGCTCTACAAGCTAAGAAGAAGAAACAACGTTAGTATGTTGATAGTGGTTGTTCAAAACACATGACAGGTGATAGAGACATGTTTCTTATATTATTAAAGGAAATAGATGGATCAGTCTCCTTCATAAATGATTATTTAGATAAAATCATTGGAAAAGGCACAGTCAGAATTGGGAACAAGAATACCAAGGCATAAAGTGTTCTACTAGTAGAATATATGAAACATAATATTCTAAGTGTGAGTCAAATGTTTGACCAAGGCCATAAAGTCACTTTCAATTCACAAAAATGTGAGATAAGAAAAGAAGGTTCAGGAAAATTGATTGCTACAACTACGAGAACTTCAAGCAACATATATGTATTAAGTGAAAGTGGAAATGAAAAGTGTTGTCTAGGAAAGGAAGATGAAAGTTGGATATGGCACAGAAGAATGGGTCACATACATCTTGATAACCTTGTCAAAGTCAGTAGAAGAGAAGTAGTTAGAGAAATGCTCCGGATCACGAAACCCACCAATGCTTTATGAAAGCATTGTCAACAAGGAAAGCAAACAAATACCATGTTCAAATCAAATGAATATTCAACGACAAGACCACTGGAAATTGTGCATATTTATCTAGTTGGACCAACTACAATAAAGGGTTTAAAGGGTGAGAAATACTTTATGTTATTAGTTGATGATTATACAAGAATGACTGCAATTTGTTTTCTCAAGAATAAGTCAGAAGCTTTTGAAAACTTCAAGATCTACAAGGAAATGGTTGAAAATGAAATGGATTCAAAAATGAAATGATTGAGATATGATAATGGAGGAGAGTTTACTTGAAGGGAATTTATGGACTACTGCAACAATCATGGAATAAAAAGACAATTCTTCATTGCTAGGACACCTCAACAGAATGGAGTTGTTGAAAGAAAGAACATGACAATACAAGAAATGGCTCAAACAATGATAATGGATTCCAAATTGATAGATATATTTTGGACACAAGAAGTGAATACAACAATTCACATTCAAAATAGAGTAATGCTCAGAAACAACATTGACAAAACTCCCTATGAGATATGGAAATGAATACCAACAAATGTGAAACACTTTAGAGTTTTTGGAAGCAAATGCTACATCAAAAGAGAAGATGGAAAAATGGGAAAGTTTGACTCTCATGTGGACAAAGGAGTACTTTTTGGTTACTCAAGTACAAGGAAAGCATACAAGTGTTACAATATGAGATTGAACAAATTTGTAGAAAGCATCAACGTAACAATTGATGAAACAGGTAGATGAGAATCAAAGGAAGAAGAAAATGAATCAATGGAACAAATTTTCGAAGAAGAAGCAGAAGATGAAAAGGAAGTAGAAGAGGAATATGAAGATAATCCAACAGACGCAGAAGAGTAAGTTTAGCAAGTGCCTCCAAAGACACCCAACAGACGATTACAAAAGAATCATCCTTCAGATCAGATTATCAGAAACAAAGACGCAGAAGTTGATACTAGAAGAAGAATCCGTTCACCAAAACAAACAAACCTAGCACTCACAACTACGATTGAACCAACCTATTTTGAATATGCCAGCAAGGATGAATTTTGGAACAAGGCCATGGATGAAGAATTGGATCAAATAGAGAAAAATGACACTTGGGAATTGGTTCCAAGACCAAAGGATAAGAATGTGATCAACACAAAGTGGGTATACAGGAATAAATTGAATGAAGATGGACATTTTACAAGGAACACAACTAGATTGATTTTTAAAGGATATGCACATGTTGAAGGAGTCAACTTTGAAGATACATTTTCCCTAGTTGCCAGAATGGAAGCAATTCGATTTCTTTTAGCTTATGCATGCTCCAAAAATATTAAAGTGTATAAGATGGACATAAAATCAAATTTTCTGAATGGGGAACTTGAAGAAGAAGTCTACATTGAACAACCAGAATAATTTTAGTTGTCAGAGAATGAAGACTATGTTTGCAAATTAAAGAAGGCCTTGTATGGTCTAAAACAGGATCCTAGAGCATGGTACTCTAGACTGGATAAATATCTACATCAAGCAGGGTTCAGAAAAGGAAGTGAAAACAATAACCTCTACATCAAGATATGTCAAGGTAATATTTTATTAATTGAAGTTTAAGTTGATGATATTATTTTTGGTAGTGATGATGACAGGTTAAGACAAAAATTTGCAAAGGATATGCAGAATGAATTTGAAATGTCATTACTTGGAGAACTATTCTTCTTTTTGGGACTTTAGATTTGTCAAAGCAACCAAGGAATTTTTATTTCTCAAACCAATTATATCAGAGAAATGCTAAAGAGGTTTGGAATGGAAGATTGCAAACCAATTATCACTCCCATGCAAAGCAATTGCAAGTTAAGAAAATATGATTATTCAAAGTCTACAGATCATAGGCAATACATGTCAATGATTGGAAACCTACTATATGTTACAACATCCGTACCAAATGTAATGCAGGTAGTTGGATAGGTGGCACGATTTTGAACAGAACCAAAGGAATCACATGTATTAGCAGTGAAGAGAATTTTCAGATATCTCAAAGGAACAAAAGAGTTTGTATTATGGCATCCAAAAGGAAATGATCTATCTCTTATTACCTACACAGATGCAGATTGGGCAAGTTTTATTGATGACCGATGAAGCACCAGTGGAACAACGTTCTACTTGGGTGAGTGTTTAGTATCATGGCTAAGAAAGAAACAATCATCAATATCTCTATCTACAACCGAGGCAGAGTATATTGCAGCAACAACATGTTGTACACAATTTCTTTGGATGAAACAAACTTTGACAGATATATAGGTTGAGTATGATGAACCCATTCTGATCTATTGTGATAATGTTGATTAAGGTTGGTTGTCATTGATGTGAACCCTTGAAGAAAGCCCCACAACAAAAAGGTTTGGGTAATGGACCCAAGATTGTTTGATGTAAAGATGACTCATTATTGTCTTGTCATGGTTGATAAGAAGTAAAGATGGATGAACTCCAAAGTAAATCCGCTAAAGAGATTTGAGACAAGCTTTAAAATACTTATGAAGGAGATACAAAAGTCAAAGAAGCAAAGCTTCAGACTTACAAAGGTCAGTTCGAAAAATTAAAAATGAAGGAAGATGAAGATATATCAACCTACTTCTTACGAGTCAATGAAACAATGAATGCAATCATAGGATTGGGAGAAGAAATTGAAGAATCTGTAATTGTTCAAAAGATACTAAGATCTCTTCGTACGAGATTCAACCCTAAGATATCAACACTAGAAGAAATATCGGATCTTGAATCAATAAGCATGGATGAACTGGATGGAATCTTCACAGCATGTGAAATGAGAACTGAGTAGGAAAATCCATATGTAAAACAAGCAGCCTTCAAGGCATACAAAAGATCAAAGAAAAAGAAAAAGGAATAAGAATAATATAGAAGCAAGAGTGACACCTCAGAATATGATGAAGAAGTGACCAACTTTGTCAAAAGAATGAAAAAGGGAACCAATGGTAGGTATAGAGGTAAGCTCCCTTTAATTTTTTTTAATTGTGATGGTATTGGTCATTTTGCTAACAAATGTCCTCATAAGAAAAAGAGAAATGATGAAGGTTACTCAAAAGGAAAACATACATATAAAGGAAAAATAACTACAAAGAAAGTTTTCAAGAAAATATTATACACCAAAGAAGACATCTCATCATCAGATGAAGATGAAGTCAGTGACAATGAGATAAGAAGAGTTCTATTTATGGCAGTAAAAGAATCTGACAAAGAAGACTTCGAAGAAGAATATGAAGAAGCCGAAGAAGAATGTGAAGAAGTCAAAGAAGAAATTGAAGATGCAGAAGTTGACTATCGAGAAGAATTAATGTGTGCCATAGAAGTTATCAGAAGATAAAATAAGAAAAACAAGAAATTGCAAGCAAAACTAGACAAGAAAAATGACACTCGAGAACTAGAACAAATGATCAGAAAATTTAAGGTTCAAATAGAAGAAGTTAAAAGAATTGAAAAAGAGTCAAAGAAAAACTAGAAGAAAAGGACAAGATCATTGGAAACTTGGAAGCAGAGGTTGTCACACTAAGAAAGGATATTCAAAAGAAAAATATGAAGAATAGATCAAAAGTTCTGAATGACATTATTAGCAGTCAAAAATCTCATCTTGACAAGTCTGGGCTTGGATACAATCAGACAGAAAATGGATCAAGCTCCAAAACAACAAAGCAAGAAACAAATCCAAAGAGCTATGCAGAAACAATCAAAGAGGATAGGAAGATATAAAATGAAGATTACATGGACACTCCTCCACCAAGAAGATTCAATTTTTAGAATCAACAAAAGACAGATAGGCCTCAAGAAGAAGAAGGATTCATAAGAGCACCTCCTTTCAGAAGATCTTCAACTCCTAGGTATCAAACTATATTTTTTGGTTTATGTTATGCATGTAATAATTTTGGACATAAAGCTGTGAATTGTAGAGCTAACAACAGGAACAATAACAAATTTGAGAGTTATACACAAAGGGATTATTAAAGGAGACCTAGTGACACACAAAGAAGAAGTTACAACAAGTTTGAATCTTTGAGCACTGAAGTGGAATGTTACAAATGTAACAATTTTGGACACATGGCCAAGGATTGTAGAACGATAGTCCCTCCTAAAGAACCTCAACCAAATAACAACAATCACATATAAGAACCTCAGAAAATGACATGGATAAGAAAGAAAGACCAGTATAACAATGAATAATGAACAATCGCTCTACAAGCTAAGCAGAAGAAACATGGTTGGTATGTTGAAAATGGATGTTCAAAACACATGACAGGTGATAAAGACAAATTTCTTAAATTATAAAAAGAAAATAATGGATCAGTCTCCTTCGGAAATGATAATTCATCCAAAATCATTGGAGAAGGCACAATTCGAATTGGGAACACGAATGAAAAGGAACAAAATGTTCTACTGGTAGAAGATATGAAACATAATCTTCTAAGTGTGAGTCAAATGTGTGACCAAGGTCATAAACTTACATTCGATTCAGAAAAGTGTGAGATAAGAAAAGAAGGTTCAGGAAAATTGGTCGGTAAAAACTTCAAACAACATATATGTGTTAAGTGAAATTGGAAATGAAAAGTGTTGTCTAGGAAAGGAACATGAAAGTTGGATATGGAATAAAATAATGGGTCACATGCATTTTGATAACCTTGTCAAAGTCAACAAAAGAGAAGTAATCAGAGAAATGCCCTAGATCACGAAACCAACCAACACTTTATGCAAGCATTGTCAACAAGGAAAGCACACAAAGACCAGGTTCAAATCAAAGGAATATTCAACAACAAGACCAATGAAAATTGTGCACACTGATCTAGTTGGACCAACTACAACAAAGGGCTTAAAAGGTGAAAAATACTTTATGTTATTAGTTTATGATTATACAAGAATAACTGCAGTTTGCTTTCTCAAGAACAAGTCAGAAGCTTTTGAAAACTTTAAGATCTACAAGAAAATGGTTGAAAATGAGATGGATTCAATAATCAAATGTTTGAGATATGATAATGGAGGAGAGTTCACTTCAAAGGAATTTATGGACTACTTTAGCAGTCATGGAATAAAAATGCAATTCTTCGTTGCTAGGACACCTCAACAGAATGGAGTTGTTGAAAGAAAGAACATGACAGTACAAGAAATGGCTCAAACAATGCTAATGGATTCCAAATTGACAGATATATTTTGGAAATGGGTAGTGAATACAACAATTCACATTCAAAATAGAGTAATGCTTAGAAACAACACTGATAAAACTCCCTATGAGCTATGGAAAGGAAGACCAACAAATGTGAAGCATTTTAGAGTTTTTGGAAGCAAATGCTACATCAAAAGAGAAGATGGCAGAATGAGAATGTTTGACTCTCGTGTGGACAAAGGAATACTTGTTCGTTACTCAAGTACAAGGAAAACATACAAGTGTTACAATCTAAGATTGAAAAAAGTTGTGGAAAGCATCAGTGTAACAATTGATGAAACATGCAGACCAGAATCAAAGGAAGAAGAAAACAAATCAATGGGAAAACTTTTCGAAGAATAAAATGAAAAAGAATTAGAATATGAAGATGAAGATGAAGAGAATTTGATAGAAGAAGAAGAGCAAGTTCAAAAATTATCTCCAAAGACACCTAGAAAATGAGTACAGAAGAATCATCCTTCAGATTAGATTATTGGAAACAAAGATGCAGGAGTTGAGACTAGAAGAAAAATCCGTTCACCAGAACAAACACACCTAGCACTCTTATCTACAATTGAACCAAACTGTTTGAAGAAGCTAGCAAGGATGAATTTTGGAATAAGACCATGGATGAAGAATTGGATCAAAAAGAGAAAAATAACACTTGGGAATTGGTTCAAAGACCAAAGAATAAGAATGTGATCGGCACAAAATGGGGTTTCAGGAATAAATTGAATGAATATGGACAGGTTACAAGGAACAAAGCTAGATTGGTATGTAAAGGATATGCACAGATTGAAGGAATCGACTTTGAAGAGACATTTTCCCCAGTTGCCAGAATGGAAGCAATCCATTTACTTTTATCTTATGCATGCTCCAAAAATGTTAAAGTATATTAGATGGACGTAAAATCATCTTTTCTGAATGGGGAACTCGAAGAAGAAGTCTACATTGAACAACCAAAAGGATTTCAATTGTCAGAGAACACAAACTATGTATGTAAATTAAAAAAGGCCTTGTATGGTCTAAAACAGGCTCCTAGAGCATGGTACTCTAGATTGGATAAGTATCTGCATCAAGAAGGGTTCATAAAAGGATGTGCAGATAACAACCTCTACATCAAGGTAAGTCAAGGTAATATTTTATTAATTGAAGTTTATGTTGATGATATTATTTTTGGTAGTGATGATGACAGGTTAAGCCATAAATTTGCAAAAGACATGCAAAATGAATTTGAAATGTCATTACTTGGAGAACTATCCTTCTTTGTTGGACTTCAGATATGTCAAAGAAACCAAGGAGTTTTTATTTCTCAAACCAAGTATGTCATAGAAATGCTAAAGAGGTT
>SNQJ01S0123377.1:0-12669 GCA_010110895.2 Picea sitchensis | reverse complement strand
GTTGATGATATTATTTTTGGTAGTGATGATGACAGGTTAAGCCATAAATTTGCAAAAGACATGCAAAATGAATTTGAAATGTCATTACTTGGAGAACTATCCTTCTTTCTAGGACTTCATATATGTCAAAGCAACCAAGGAAATTTTATTTCTCAAACCAAGTATATCAGAGAAATGATAAAGAGGTTTGGAATGGAATATTGCAAACCAGTTATCACTCCCATGCAAACCAGTTGTAAGTTGAGAAAAGATGATGGTTTGAAGTCTATAGAGTTGAGTATGTGGGCACAAAAGAACAAGTGGCAGACATCTTTACAAAACCACTTCCACGGGAAGCCTTTGAATATCTTCGCCAAAGACTTGGAGTTATTTCTACTCCAAAATGAATTTTTTTTTAATGCTTTTTGAATCCTTATCTTATATGTCTTAGATGTACACGAGGAAGCACCATCATAGGATAGTTCAATCAGGGGGAGAAGCCCTGGATGGAAAGATACATTTTCCATTGATGACAAAGGGGGAGAGATTTATTATATGTAGAGGACAGAGGCATGGTTCTAGGGGGAGAAGATTTATTAGATGCAGAGGACAGAGTAAAATTTATCAGATACAGAGGACAGAGGCATGATTTCAGGGGGAGCATGAGTGACATGATTTAATTATTGCATCAGAGTGTTTCCATCAATGCCAAAGGGGGAGATTGTTTATTAAGGTTGGTTGTCATTGATGTCAACCCTTGAAGAAATCCCCGCAACAAAAATGTTTGGGTAATGGACCCAATATTGTTTGATGTAAAGATGACTCATTATTGTCTTGTCATGGTTGATAAGAAGTAAAGATGGATGAACTCCAAAGTGGTCCCCTTATGGTGAAATCCCTCAAGGGAAGACACTTTGCAGAGTAAGAGAACCCATGATAAATTGTGGAATAATGAGATCCTAGATGGATATTTCTTGTCATTCCATTTTCGGTGGTATGTGTAATGTCACATAGCTCCTCACGGTTAGAGAGTTATGGCCATGAGAAGTTGGAGACCCCAGGTTTGGGTAATGGACCCAAGTTTGTTTGATGGATAACAATCTGAGTTATGATATATTTTTAGATAATACTATTCTATATGGATAGTACATGTCATTCCATTTCCGGTGGTATGTGGAATGTCACATAACTCCTCACAGTTTGAGAGTTATGGCCTTACGAAGTTGGAGGACCCTCAGATGTCATCTAGAAGCCCCAAAAGGTCAAAGTAGTTTAAGAGATTTTAAAGGTTAAATAATAAAGTGAAGTAATGAGTGTATTATAAGTCAAAGTGAATGCAAAATAAATTGTTTCAATAATAAATTTAATGGAGAAATTAAAAGTGGGTTAACCCTAAAATAAGGAAAGTGGGGCCAAGTGACCTAGAAGATGTTTTTAAGGAAGCTACTTTGAGAGTATAAATAAGAGGCAAGGCTCTCTCATTTTAATCACACTTGACCATATTGAATATCTATAGGTGTCTGAGGTAACCAATGATATCTAAGCCGAAATTCCGAGGGAAGGTGAAGAAAAGAAGACCGAAATGCAAGGAAGGATAAATTCTTTTGATGGTAATTTCTAAGGTATGTTATTTACAGATCATCTCACCATTTTCACTATAATTTTTTTTCTATAATGTTCAGACGTTAAAATTGATATGAAATTGAGAAAACATATCCAAGTATCTGTGGTAAAAAATTTAGCTTGTGGGTCATTGTATTTTTGGAGTTACGCTCCATGGAAAATGGGGTTTGTGGCTAGTCTTGAAACTAGTCAAAAACAAGTGTTTCGGGTAAAAACGTCATAACTTGTTCATAACAGATCCAAATTTAGTGAAACAGAATGTGTTGGTTAGGGTAAAGTCTGTAGTATCTACATCACATAAATCCTAATGGTTTGAGATTTATGGAATTACGAAGTTGGAGGACCCTCATATGTTGGCTTGAAGCCCCAAAAGGTCAAATAAGTCAAAGAGATTGCAAAGAATAAATTATTATTTAAATGATAAAGTAAAGTGACAAAGTCGAGAAGGATTATTTAAATAATAAAGTGAAGTGACAAAATAAAAGAAGATTATTTAAATGATAAAGTGAGGTGACAAAGTGAAGGAGGAATATTTAAATGATAAATTAATGAAGAACTTTCTAATTATGGAAAGTGGTTAACCCTAAAAATGAGGAAAATAGGTTAAGTGACCTATAAATGGGTTAAGTGACCTAGAAATAGGCTAAGTGACCTATAAATGGGTCAAGTGACCTAGAAATAGGTTAAGTGACCTTGAAATGGGTCAAGTGACCTAGAAATGGGTTAAGTGACCTAGACGATGGAGAGTATAAATACGAGACAAGTCTCTCTCATTTTACATCACACTTGAGAATATTGAATATATATAGGTGACTGAGGTAACCAAAGGATATCTAAGCCAAATTTCATAGAGAAGGTGAAGAAAAGAGGGCTGGAATTCAAGGAAGGATAAATTCTTTTGATGATGCTTTCTAAGGTATGTTAATTACAGGTCATCTCACCATTTTAGAAATAACTTTGTTTATATAATGATTCTGACCATGATATTGATAGGAAATTGAGGAAACATATCCAAGTATCCATGGTAAAAAAATCATCTTGTGGGTCATTGTACTTTTGGAGTTACACTCTGTGGAAAATAGGGTTTGTGGCTAGTCCTGAAACTAGTCTAAAACAGGTGTTTCAGGTAAAAACGTCATAAATTATTTATAAAAGATCCAAATTTAGTAAGACAAAATGTGTTGGTTATAGCACAGTCTTTAGTATTCTGTGTAATAGTTTTAGATTGATTCAACAAATATTCCATGTGGGGCACGCTTTACAAGGTCATTCTCTAGAATAAGCCATAATTCAACAAGGTGTGCCATTTTTCCTATAACTCCTTTTCTAAGAGGTTCCAAGTAGTGACACCTGGAGGAATTGCATAAAAAAAATGAAGAACATTGTATATCAATTTTAGATATTTATTCGTTACAGGTACATAGTTATGATTTTTTCAAGTTAGGGTTGTTGAATAATCCAAAACTAATCATGTGAGACTAAAGAAAAGTTTGATGAAAATGCTAGTCTCTTGTTGTTAAAGTTAATGAAGGTTTGCGGGTATGTGATTATATACACCAGGTCTATTACAAAGTTACAAATCATATTTGGATGATGATATTAATGAGGGCTTTGTGTTGAGGTACATGTTGGGTACATGGTTGAGACAAGTAGTTGATGAGTTGGTACATACATGAGGTGTATAGTTGATGATGTTGGTACATATTGATGAGTCATAGTTGATGCGTAGTTGAAACATGATTGGTACATACTTGGTACATGGTTGGATGCACTTGTTTATGGTACAGGTTGATTATAGGTTGTTTGGTATAGGTTGGTACATGGTTGATGCACTTGTTTATGGTACAGGTTGATTACAGGTTGAGGTACAAGTTGATGCATGGTTCAGGTTTATTAGTATAATTTTACAATGGTATATCTCACAGTGATAGTGTGTCAGTGGTTCCATCATTATAGTTCTACTTCGGGGCGGTTGGATGGGTCAAGGAAAGGTGGTTGTAGCCACCTTCCGGTTGTATCCAGAGAACATAGGGGGTTGTAGCCTCCTTCCGGTTGTAGCCAGAGAATAGGGGAGTTGGAGCTTCCTTCAGGTTGTAGCTTGAGAAACAAGGGGGTTGGAGCCTTCTTCCAGTTGTAGATGGGAAACAAAGGAAGTTGGTTCTTCCAATGAATGTAATTTTTCAATACATATAAGAAAAAGCATTATATGGTTTTCTCCCGCTTTGGGTTTCCACGTAAAACACTGGTGTACTGTGTGTGTATGATTGTTCATTTGTTCATTTCTTATTTACTCTGCAGTTATTGGATGATAATGCTACATTGATATAACACTTGGATTATATGGTTAAAAAGGATTAAATTGCCCTATTACTGATTCACCCCCCCTCTTAGTAATCCAACAGGGTAAAAGATGAAATCCTTGTATGAACCTTCTATATGCTTCACCCAAGCATCACCCAAGAAAGCAATGAAATGCTTATATTTGAGTAAAGGGGACCCAAAATATAATAAAGAATGCTTGAAAGGTTAGTTGAAGGATAGGAGGTCTCATCACGAGCTGGCCTATCACATCCATGAATATCTATTGGTATGGCACTGCCATCATCTGGTCACCAAAACAAGGTAATGGCTCTCAATTGCATGGCTGAGAGAAAGAGGTTCTCATCACGAGCCAACCTTCTCAATTCCATTAGGTGTTTGTGGGTGACATTTCCATTATCTGGTCACCATGACAGGGTAGTTACCTTCAACCTCTCATTAAAATTATGAAAGAATAAAAGAATGGAAATTGATGGGCTTGGAAAAAATGCATTGCGAACAAAGGTACCACACAACCCTCTACAAAGGCACACATGAAAGATAGACTAAGACCCATTATATGTCATGAGTCCTATTCCCATTGTGTCTTGACCCCAATCACTTCATCCACTTTACATGGATTAGGGAGGGATCTCTCGGAAACTCTCCTTTACTTATGGCAAGATCTACCAAATAGGACACCTCATCAACCCTCCCATATTCAAGCTTGACAAGTCACATAATGTCTTTGAGAAATTAATTGTTTGATATAGTGATATTTGATGCACATGATTAGGTGGCTAATTTATTGATTGGATTCACTTATCATGATGTTATGACTTGATATCCTCAGAGGGTGTGCTCATTTGTCTTTGCAGGACCTATTTGGTGGACAATTTTGGGAGAACAAGCCTAGCTTGGGCTTCCATGGGCTGCAAGCCCGCATGTTGGATGCCAAGGGTCCACATGCCATATCACAGAGATGAAAAATTGAAGATGTAGAAGGTGATGTTGAAGACCTATCCTAGCCCTCACATGCCGAATGATTTTCCCAGGAGGGGGAAAACATCTTCTTTTTGAGCTTGACGTCATACTTAGGGGCTAGGGTTTGGTGGTGGTTTTTCCACTCATTGACACATGGGAGTTTTGAGGAGGATGAGGCCTTGGCCATGATGATATTGCATATATTCTTTACATGTGGCCTTTGGAGGCCTACCATATCTTCTCCAACACCAACGACTTGTCCCAAGTGGAAAAACATCCCCTAAAGGGGTGACATCCATGTAAAATTAGGGTTTTATTTGTGCAAAGGTGAAACTTTAAATGAATTGTTTAATATTACTTTGTTAAAAGGGGAAATATTAGGGTTGTTGACCCCTAGTCTTGTGGTTTACCCCTTAATATGTGGATAAGTCACCTTGGTGACATTTTTTATAAATAAGAGATCATAAGATCTCATTTAAACATAACTCTCCCTCTTGTGAGAATACTTGATCTGAAATTTTCACTACACTTGGATTATTTAGTCTCTTGGGCACTTGTTTATGGCTATCTTGATGAATGGTTGATGGATGAGTGACGCACTAGCCTTGGATGAATGGTTTCTATCTTTTATGGTGGATTTTGGTATGGTATTTTACTATTATGCTATCTTTTTTTCAAGTCAAGGATTTTTGTGCTAGGAGATAAGTGGGAAGTAAGAGCATTTACACCCCCACACTATTCTTCATCATTTATTGCTTGAAGTTCATTGATGTTGTAAGGGTTTGTTTTAGGAAGTAAGAGGATTTACACCCCTCATTCTCAAACCCTAACTAGAGATACTTGCCTTGGGAAGTAACAAGATTTACACCCCAAGGAAGTAGCATCTCTATTCCATTTACTTGACTCTATTAACCCAACATTTAAAGGCACTAGTCATTTATTGTTTGCATTGGAGATATAAAATCATTACCTTGGAAAATGTGAAATTTTGTCTTTTGAAAGATATCTTGGTTGGAGTTGGTTTGCCACATTGAGAGGGCTCTTCCCCTACTAGGGCATCCCCTCTCTCCCACTACTTTAATTGTTGTTACAAAATTTAACCTACAACCATTAGGGCTGCATAACCCTAGCTACTAATTGTTACACCTCAAAATCACTCACTATGATAGTGTCACAAGTGTCATCATTACAAGTGTTGTAAGTGTCACATCTTGTCCGTAAGTGTCACATCTTGACTACAAGTGTCATAAATTGTTGCAAACATGATACTGCCACCCTTCTTATGTCATGCCCCTAATGACATCACAAAGACACTTAAGACACCTCAAAGGATAGTTTGGAAGATGAAAAATCATTTGAAAAGGAGTACAAACCCCTTTGCCATGGAAAGAACCACTAAAAACTGAGTTTTGTGGAGGAGCACTCCCCTACCAACTGTCAGGGAGTGCTAGCGCTCCCTAGGCCTCTCTAGGGGAGCATTGGAGTGTTATGTGTCCCCTTATGGGGGAGCGCTACTCCATTTTGACCAACATATGTGTTTGTTGAGGGAAATTAGGGGAAAATCCCTCAATTCTTGAAGGTAGTTGGATTCAAGGAGATGGTCAAAGCATAATCTTAGGAAAGATCCTCAACTAAAGGAGAGGAATCCTCAACCTATCCCAAATATCTCTCAAGTAGTTGGATCCCTCCAAGGTTATATAAGGAGGCTTTCTCATGGTGAAAGGGTACATGATAGAGGAAAAGATTGGAGGTATGAAACCTATGATCTCATAGGCCACATATAGTCAATAATAGATACTAGAGTTTGATACCAAACTTATGATCCTATAAGTGGTATTGACAGATGATGGAAAATTGAGATTGATACCAAACTTATGATCCTATAAGTGGTATTGGAGAATGAAGTTGGAGAATTACATCAAACTTATGATCTCATGAGTGAGATACCATCAAAGAAATTAGTGGAGATTGATTGAGCAAAGTGTTTGGACAAGGAGCACTGGAAGAGGCTGATGCACCTTCATTTAAAGGATTGTAAGTACTTTTACTTGTTCTCATTAATATAATCAATGCTTGGCATGTTTCTTTCAAACTTGTACTTGTTCCATATAATTTTGTCTGCGGTAGATGAATCTATGATTGAGCTAATCTCAATAGAGTAGGAATTCCATTGTATCTTTGTTTGTTTTGCAGGACCTATCAAGGAGCTCAAGATCGAAGCTCAGCCTAGACTTTGCAAGGACAAACATCATTCATAAGGTACATATCTTTCTCCTTCTCTTTCTTTCATTAGCTTGATTAGATCAAAAAGGAAGTCAGTGTCCATGTTAAACACCTTTTGTTTTGACATTAGGAGTTTAGAGACCAAGAGGGAATCCACTTGTCCGCAGGGGGATTCACCTTCAACACCAATTCTCTCTTAACTCCTAAACTAACCCTAGACTAGCTCCTAAATTTTGCACACCAACTCTACTAACTAGAGCACAAATTTTGGGGTAATTGTTGGCATTTTTTGGGCGTAATTTTATGATAAAATTGAATGAAATCTACGACCATAAGGCTACAATTTTCTTCAGAAAATACATGTTGTAACAACTTGCTTTATTTAGCCTCAAAGTGCCATTTTTCAGTCATAATTGATTGCCATCTTCATTGATAATATTGTTGATTGATCTTATGATTTACATGCCGATTTGAATGTATTGCTTGCTGATATAAACTATCTACTGCTGAAAATTAGGGACAACAAGATTAACTTGCTGATCCACACTAACATATATCATTGCAAGTTGGATTTTCTTGTGTTTCCAGTAGGTACAATCATCCAGAGAGGTACTACACCATTAGGGGAAAAATCACTTAACTTTCAAGGCATCTCTTTCCACATCTCTTTCCACTTAGGCTTGAATTCTAGTGCTTCACTTCCATATCCATTCATCTACATCTCATTCCCCCTAGGGTCACCGGGATCACCTCCCTAGAGTGACCTAGTCACCATTGAAGTGGGGGACCTACATCAAGTTGACATTGGGTGTAGGATTCCCAATTTGTAGCACTTGATTTTGTGGTTGGGTCGAGATTTTACCAACCTACAACTTGTGCTATAACAAGATCAAAATAATAGCACGATCGAATGGTAAAGAATAAAGAAACAATGTTGATCATTGGATCAAAATGAAATCACGATCAGATGGCTCAGATCTTTTTCCGCCAGTACATTGAGCAACCAAAAAATGGCTAAGTATCATTTTTTATCGATATTCATCGGGACTATAGATTTACGATGGATATGTAGCGTGCATCACCGAAGGGAGAAGCGATTAATGAGAAGGTTAGCATTCACATAGGTGGTTTTTAAATTACCACAATAGACACATGGTATCATATTGTGAATGCAGATACACTGATAGTAGGTTTCTAAAACCATTCTAATCACCCGTGCCACTAAAAGGGATACCACAAGTTGTAAGAAGTAATCCCTTACATATTGTTAATTTTTAGCTATTATTAGGTTTATTTTCAATTTACTAGATAACCATAGCATAGGTAGGATCACCGAGAGAAACACAATCACAAGATACACATCATTTATCCTGGGAAACCCTCATGGGGGAGAAAACCCAACAAAACTTCCTTAATATAGATAACCAATACAATGCCAAGACAATAAACCAAAACACTAGAGAATATCCAACATTGATGAATGCACCTCTCTCTTCCTTCTTCTCCCAACTGCATCTCTCCAAACTTGCTCACTTGATAAGTGAATGAGTGAGTGAGTGAGATAATGAGGTGCTATCCTCCTTTATTTATACTAGCTGGCAGGCGCTAGAAATGTGTCTCTTCACTGGGCAAGGCCAAATTCTTTTCTTAGTGGTTAAAACCACTTTAATTAGGCTTGGGGAGAGGCTTATTAATTTGCATAATATGACTAGGGTTTGACCAATCCACAAAAGGGGATTTGTCCAAGTACAAAGCTCGGCATGATCAATCTAAAAAAGGGGATTGATGTGATGAATAATAACTCAATAATAAATAGAATACTCTTTGAAGTTACAATATTTCAACACTCCCCCTTAACAAGAAGGGTATTCTACAACATCATCAAGAGATAGAGAGAGAGAGAGAAACGACATCAACAATATCTAGAACACTGACTGGCATACCTATAAATTATCAAAAAAATTTCTCATTATCAATATCATCATCCATAACAAGGATATGGAATGGAATCATCATCATCTGCATCAACATGGATTAGTATAACACTAATACATCATCATCACCAATAAAAACACAAGGATGATACGACATCATCAAAAACAAAATCACATCATGAAGGCTAGAGCATCATCAACATCAACACTAAGTTGAAAATCTTCAGCACGAAGCTGACATCTCATCAACATCAACACTAAGCTGGAAATATTCAACATGAAGCTAACATATCAACAACATTGACACGAAGTTGGAAATATTCATCATGAGGCTAGCATCTCAACAACATCAACACGGAGCTGGAAATGTTCAGCATAAGGTTGGCATCTCAACAACATCAGCATGAAGCTGGAAATATTCATCACAAGGATGGCATCTCAACAACATCAACACAAATATGGAAATATTCAGCAAGAGGTTGGCATCTCAATGACATCAACACGAAGCTAGAAATCTTCAACACAAGGCTGACATATCAACAATACTACTCCCCTTTTTGAGGGAGGTCCTTTCATACTATACCAAAATTGCCTCGAAAGTGCTCAAACTTTACACGAGATAGAGGCTTGGTCTGTAACCTGCTCATCTGTGCCAACATATTGGAGCTTTAAAGATCCCCTCTACATCATATCATGAATGAAACAATACCAGATCTCTATGTGCTTCGAGTCATCATGGAACACATCATATTTATACAACTCTGGTTATCACATAGGATTATGGTTGCTCCCATATCCATATCAAATAGATCTGTAAGTGATATCAGATCTCTATGTGCTTCGACTCATCATGAAACACATCATCTTTATACAACTATGGTTATCACATAGGATTATGGTGGCTCTTATATCAAGATCAAATAGATCTGTTAACAACATCTAAAGACACATGGCTTCACAACTGGCATAACATGCAACAATGTATTTCGCTTTTGTCGTGATGGGAGCAATATTATATTTCTCCCGAATCTTCCATGAAGTCATGACTGACCCCATACTGAAACAACATCCTGAAGTGTTCTTTCTATCAGAAACACTTCCAACTCAATCTGAATCAATATATCCATACAATTTGAAGTCATGATATCTAGTATAATAGAGACCAAAATCCAATATACCCTTAAGGTATCTCATCACATATTTTGAAGCTACAAGGTGAACACGTTTGGGCTCTAGCATATGCTGAATCCAAAGGTGTTCACAACAAAACATATATATGGTGTATTATTCGTCAGATACATCAATGAACCAATAATATGTCTATACAGAGTAGCAACAACCAATTATAATGAGATATCTACCAAGAGCTTCAAATTCATTTCCATGGGTGTGTTCCTCGATTTATATTCCAACATATCAAACCTCTTCAATATTTCAACTGCATACTTCCCTTGGTTAAGGAAGATCTTCTCTGGGGTCTACCAAACTTCAAGACCTAGAGATAATGGATTATGTCTTTCATAAAACTCTGTAGCGAGCTTCTTTTCCAATCTGTGATGATATTTTCTTCATCTTGTCAAGAATACATCATCTACATGTAGTTGCAACAATATAATGGGCTCATCATTCATAACCTTGAAGTAAAGGCTAGAATCAATTTTACTCTTGGTAAATCCCAAACTCTTCAGAAAACTATCAATCCCGCCACATCAAGCTCTTCGAGCTTGCTTCAATTTGTAGACATGAGTCTTTCCATCTTCAACTTCAAATAAATTTTTCACATCACTTTGTACCAATATGGTACACTTGCTCAGTTGCAACTCAATCAATGCAGTCATGTGCTAGCTCTATGTGCTTTGTACAAAGCACTATCTGTCTCACTGCCTCAGAGTATTTCCTCTCTCTCTGCAATTGTTCCTCTGGAAGTAGCACTCTACACCTGCAGTTTCTCTGAAGTTGAGAATGGCTACTCCATTCTCACTATGATCATTGAAATCTGAGAGTAACGCCTCTACTTCATCATGACAACAACTTCATCTGAAACTAAGAGTGGCTCAATAACCGATACTAAAGGTAGCTCTTCTTCTTTCATGGAGGTAACTCTATCTTTTATTGTAGTCATGTCTCCATGACCCAACTAATGTACTGCACCAACTTCCACTCAATTTTAAATATGGTGATTTCTCCCCTTGCATCTCATACTATATATGAATCATGGTTGTTCTAGTTGTCTTCATGAATATTAGAACTATTTCTTCAATTGCCGGAGTAAGTGTCTCATCATAGTCTTCTCCCTCTTGCTAGGAGAATCCTCTGGACACACATCATGATTTGTACATCTGCAACATGCTTGATATATAAGATCAATCTTCAAAGTCATTACTCACTTCTCTTCTAGTCTCACGAAAAAATCCATATCCTAGTATTTATGACTGGCTTCCTTCTCTGTCACTAAAACAAGGGAATCTTCCTAGGAGATTTCATATCTCCTAGAAGTTTCTGAAGCTACGATCTAGTCTTCTCATGGCCTCTATCTCCCAGTCCTGGTAGTTGTCTCTTCATCTGATCCTTTTTGAGATTAGGCTTACTCTTTATTTCTTCTCAGCCTACAAGGAATTCATCATCTCTTATAGGGTATACTTGGTGTTGAATACCAAGTCTAAATACAAAAAGTTGAGTTAGACTTCAAGTGAATTCTTCTTCCTGTCATGGTGGCTTCATTATCCTTTGAACAAGTCTACTATGAGTTCTTATTCTAATGTTTGGTCATCTTTGGATCCTTCTGATCCTTACAATCAATCTCCATATGAGATACTATGGATCTCAAAAATAGCTTCTTATTCATCTTCTTTGGTACATGAATATATATGGTCATGTACATAGTATTTTTCATGTCTTATCTAATCTGTTGCCTTCTTCAACCTTCACTATATCTTCCTTAGGGTTATCACTTGTGACCTGAAACAAGGTCAACAAAACAACAAGCAAGAATAATACTCTTTTGATAATAATAATAAAACAATAGCATGAATAATCGTTACAATAGCTCCTTTAGGGATATCACTTGTGACCTTCCTGAAATAAAGATAAAAAGTAAGAGATACAATACAAAATGAGATCAACACTCTTCTAGTGTTGTGATCAAACATTCCTCCATGGTAACCTGGAACTGATACAAGAAGTTTCTCCTAGAGGAGATGTTAGTTGTATCTTGGTAAATGATTACATTAAGAATTTATCTCAATATGCTCACAATCTACCAAGTATAATATTATTCAAAGATTGCTTCCTCAACTATTGTGTTTACTTGTAATGGGGTAGTTATCAACTTGTCATGTCCAACATTGAATCTTATCAACTTAATTAGTCAAACCTGGAAGCTGGAGTCTTGTCCCGGGATCTCCGATATCCCGATATGCGATGTGGGATGCCACCTGTCATTCCACGCCGACTCCTCTTGGATCCTTTGACACGCGTCCTATTTTAGATCCACGGCTGTGGTCTCTTCTCGCAGTTCGGGGTTCAGCAGGCCTTGCACCCTTAGTCTCAAGACTCTCAATTTGCCGATGCCTCTGCTGACGTCACACGTGGTTTGACACGTGTTAAATTCTGCCACGTGTCATTCTGA
>SNQJ01S0123374.1:0-17538 GCA_010110895.2 Picea sitchensis | reverse complement strand
AAAAAAAAAAAAAAAAAAAAAAAAAAAATTGAACATTTTAAATGAAAAAACATAATATAATTGTTAAAAAATGAAAAAATTACAAAAAAACAACTCAAATTAAAACAACAACAACAACAATTTTAAAACAAAACAAAAATAAATTAAAGTAATTTATTTATTTATTAAAACAAAATAGAAAAAAAAAAGTTTTAAGCTATTAAAAAACCAAAATTGAAAATTAGAAAAAATAAAAAAAAATAAAACAAATAATTTTGAAAAAATCAATTTTTAATCTATAGAAAAAAATATATATAAATAAATAAAATGTTGAAAAAAAAGAGAAATTAAAAAAGATAAAAATGAAATTAAAACAACCCATTAAAAAGAAAAATAAGGGGTGTGTGGAGTGGAGGTGATTCCTAGAACCACCCCTCCCCCCAGAAACCCCCTTCCCCCATCGGCCACCCACCCATTCCCCCTAGGGATGATTATAAGGATGTAAATTTGTTTTAAAATGTAGAAACCTTGGTGAATATTACTAATCCTTCATATGCCAACTATAAATGTTTAGCGATATTTTTGTAAAAATATTCAAATTTACAAAAATAGAGATATTACAATGAAATACTCATGAAAATTGCCAGAAACAGAGAAATACAACAATACTTGATTTCTATTAATGAAATAATTGTAAAGAGACTGTAAAAATACAGAGTGCAAGACTCGCTAGAATGGTGACAGCTTTATCTCTGAGAAGAGATGTGACGGCTACGCTCATTCACAAGAAGAACATAACAATGAGTCTCTGAAGGCCTTTTTATGATAACCATGAATGCCAAAACCCTAGACATCCAAAAACCCAACCCTAGGAGATGAAACACCAAAGTCATGTGGGCCCCATTTGGGTAAGTTAGTACATTAACTTCTTGGGGTCGTAACTTTTTCATTCGATCTCCGTTTTAGGTGTGTGATAGCCTGTTGGAAAGGTATTTTTGAGAACTATGCATTACGTTGTCAAACTTTGACTTTGTCTACAATTTTATTGTGGCGAGCCAAAAAAACATTGTTTAGGGCCCCAAAACGGTCTTGGAAGTACAACAAGATGTGCTGACATGAAAACATACAAAATAATCTAGTTGGATTAGGTGGAAGGACACCAGTATCCACCTGGAAGATGTGTAGGGCTTCAAACAACCCCAGAAGTGTAGAACCCACAATTACAAAGAAGTACAAAATAACGTGTTGCATTAAAAATTGAAAAGATGAGCCAATTGGAATAGGTGGGTGGCCACCAATATCCACCTGGATCAATCCTCCCCCCTTAGGAAACAATGGTCTCCATTGCGTTAAGTTCCCAAGGAAGAGGGGAAAGCATTTTATGAATTTGAAGCTTGGTTAACTGCATGCCTTGTTGGAGAAGTTGTGCTTCTTGGCTTGTGGAAGATTGTCACAAACCTGTTGTTGGAGGGGTTGAATCTGTTCCACTAACCTGTTGTCTCTGGGTTGGATGGTGCATTGTGTAGGCACCATTGTAGGAGAAGACACAATATCTTATGTCTCTCCGACAATTTGTTTTTGTTGGATAGAAGGTGTTGAGGTTGTAGTGGTCTTATGTGCATCCTTTGAACAGACTGTGAAGAGGATGAATTTTGCAGTATGAGAGATTACCTTGCGGTGTTGTTTTGGTGGAGCAGTAGTTGGAACTACCTCTGGTATCTTGTATAGATGACCTCCCATTGTAACAATGACACTACGGGGTCTAGACTCATAGACAACATGATGTTTCCACATATATGGTTGGCCCAAAACCACATCACAGACATCAAGAGAGGAAATATCACACACTACCTCATCTTTGAAGGGATGGATGCCATAGGACATGCGACATTGCTGGCTAATGCAAAGATCTCGTCCCTGGTGAAGCCACCTAATGTTGTATGGCTGCGGGTCTGGTGTTGTCGACAACCCCAACTATTTGACTACCTTATTTGAGATGAGGTTCTTCTGGATGTCATTATCAATAATGAAATGAAATGGGGTCCCCTTCACCCACATATGTGAATGGAAGAGGCACTCCCCCTCTTCAGGATCTACTAGTTCTTCTAGATGAATTGTTTTGTTTGCGATAGTAGTAGTGGGGTCTGCGTCGATGATCTGTCTGTTTTCAATATTTTCTGGATCAGATTCCAAATCAGGGTTCGGCTTCGTGTCTTTGACCTTGGCCACCAATGATTGTTTCGATCAAAATTCATCGGTGTTGTGCCAGGGGATTTTGTGGAAGTCACACCACTTCCCAGTGTCATTATTTGTCTTTACTTTACCCCTTTTGTCCTGTGTCTTGGAATGGTTGTCTAGAGGTTGTTGATTAGGGTCGTCTTTACTGTGCTTTGGTTGTTGCAGATTTGCAGACCCGAATTCCCATTTGTTCTGGTGCCTAAATTTTTGCTCGATTTTGACAGCATATTGATAGGCAGCTCCCAATGATGAGATGTTTAGGAAATCCATTTCGGTTTGGATGTTATGCAGAGCCCCACGGTATTTCAGAACCAGATGCCACTCAGAGTCTTTTATACCCAGCTTGGTGCACAAGGTATGGAAAGTATTTGTGAACTCCAACACTGTTTGGCTCTTCTCTTGCCGCAGTGTGGTCCATCTCATGTACTGGTCTTCATGGTTATCAACATGATAGTACTACTCTTTGATTGCATCCAAAAAAAATCCCCAAGCGGGCTCGACCCCATATATTCCAGATTCCTCTGTGGAAATTTTCTCCCAGTAAGTTTCCCACCAATGTTTGACATGGGGGAGAGCCTTGAGGAGTGCAAAGGTGATATTTTACCTGTCGATTTTTTTTTTAACAAAGAAATAACCATCTAATAGATTTAACCATTTTTTTAGGGGATCTGCATCTATCTGACCTTCAAATATGGGAATATCAAAATTAGCTTGTACCTTGAAGGGAGAGGTTCCTCCAAAATGGTCACTTGATCAAGATGCGCATGTTGCTATCAACAGGCATTGAAGGATGTGTGCAAAAGTATCCATCATTTCGTCTCTCTGTTGCGCGAGAGCTTGCTCAAGCAATAGGTTAATAAAATATTTTTCTCTGTTGTTTTTCTTTTCTGCGTCCATAGAGGGTTTATTGGGCGTGCGAGAGTGATTGTCCTCAAGAGAGACAAACTCGAGACCCAACTGGCTATACTCGGACCTCGTCGAGGACATGCGCTGAAAAACGATCAAGAGCATCCTGCTCTGATACCACTGATCTGTATTATTTTCGGAACGAAATGAAAACATAGATATTGCAATGAAATACTCATGAAAATTACTAGAAACAGAGAAATACAACAATACTTGATTTCAATTAATGAAAGAATTGTAAAGAGACTGCAAAAATACAGAGTGCAAGACTCGCTAGAATGGTGGCAGCTTTATCTCTGAGAAGAGATGTGACAGCTATGCTCATTCGCAAGAAGAACATTTCAATGAGGCTCTAAAGGCATTTTTGTGATAAACATGAATGCCAAAACCTTAGACATCCAAAAACGTAACCCTAGGAGATGAAACGCCAAAAGTCATGTGGGCCCCATTTGGGTAAGTTAGTACATTGACTTCTTGGGGTCGTAACGTTTGCATACGATCTTCGTTTTAGGTGCGTGATAGCCTGTTGGAAATGTCTTTTTGAGAACTATGCATTACGCCATCAAAATCTAACTCCATTTACAGTTTAACTGTGGCGAGCCAAAAAAACAAAACGGTCCTGGAAGTACAACAAGATGTGTTGACATGAAAACATACAAAATAATCCAATTGGATTAGGTGGAACGCCACCAGTATCCACCTAGAAGATGTGTAGGGATTCAGACAACCCTGAAAATGTAGAACCCACAATTACAAAGAAGTACAGAAGAATGTGTTGCATTATAAATTGAAAAGAGGAGCCTCTTGGAACAAGTGGGTGGCCACCAATATCCACCTGGATCACAACCCCACATGGGTTCCCCACTCCCTACACTTCCCTCCCACCTATGTTGTGTTCGGTTCCGCACCACAAGCTAGTGCCTAGCCTCCAGTGACGTGTTTACAAATCACCACTACAGAGCAGTGATTGGCCTGTGGGGTGGCACATAAGACAATGTGAGTGGGAGGGATGTGTAAGGAGTGGGGGAGATGTGGAGATACCCACCGCTACAAGTTGGGTGTTGTCCTGTGGGGTGGCACGAAGGACAATGTGGGTGGTAGGGATGTGTAGGGAGTGGGGGAGCTATGGGGGGATGGAAGGGAGGAAGGGTGTGGGTAGAGTGGTGGGTGGGTGGATGGATGGATGGATGGGCGAGGGGGCATGGGAATGATTTTTTTCTTTATTATTATTACTTTTTTAATTTTCGTTTTTTACCAAAAAAAAAGTTTTTTTTTTTTAATTTAATTTTTATTAAATTTAATTATTAATTTTTATTTTTTTTTCAATTTTTTTTTAAAACAATTTTTTTTTCTATAGTTTTAAAATATTTTTTTTTACAAAATTTGCTTAATTTTTTTTCCCAATTTGATATTTTTTGCAATTTTTCCATTGCCCTGCCACCTGAGCAACCAATACCTAGAAATCCAAAAGGGAAGACCCACCACCAGGGGGTCAAAAGGGCTCACAAGCTTTCGGTCATACTTAGAAACAACAAGATGAGGACACGTCTATACTAGATAGCAACAAAAACATTAAAATAAATGACCAGAGTAGTTTCCACTACCACACAATGACTTCCCTTAAGAAAACAATCCCAACAACTTAACATTAGATTCTCCACCCCCAAACTAAATCCTTCAAGCATAAATAGTCTAAGATAGATCCCAAGGACCACTTCCCAAACCAGAGAATATCTAAGCCTAAAATCGGAGCCACATGAACTGTAAATAGCTCAAGGGCCTCAAAGTCATGGTTGAGTTGTCTCATTCTGAGAAATATTTGTGGAGAGTGCCTTTCCAGCCAACCCCACATACCTCTACACCACCTCCATGTGGTATGATAAATGTCATGTGTCAATTCCATGTTGACCATGGAAATAATTATACATCTCTCACACTCACTTGTAAAAAATGTCTCTCAATACATTCAACCATTATCATAAGAGGTTTTTTATAACTCTAATAAAGTAACTGGTGTCATAAAAGGTTTTTTATAACTCTAATAAAATAGTTGATAGTGACATATTCATTCATGTTCTATATAGACTTGGGGATAAGGTGAATGTCCCTTTGCATTGTCACCCTTAGATTTATCCTTCATTGGGATGGAAAGGCCGTGCCATAATGACTAATGAATTCTCACTCAATCCCCACTCTTTGTAACAACTTTTTCGAGATTTCAACCTTTACATAAACGTTTTTAGGAATTAGTGTTTGAAAAATCCCTAATTAGTGGGGAGTAATAAACACCCTACTGCAAAGCATTTAATGCTCTACATACTAAAGTGTGAGTAGTTGGATCCAAAGTGTTGTGTAGAAAAGAGTTTATTGCTCACTTTATTTGATATAGAAAAAATCAATGGAAAACTAAAATAATTATTTGGGTAAAGTAGGTGGGATACGACCATTTTGTTGCATGTTTAGTCTACATAATCAAAATCCAGGTCACTCTTGATAATTGTGGTTGATTTTGTAATCGACGTCATGGAAGTTTCGTACCTTTCGTCGATGACAAGTCAATCATCAACCCCATATTTTAATATGTAAAGCCCAAAGTTTAATGCTTATACGATCATAATCTCTAAGCCCCGCTCCACAATCTTGCCTTCTTAGGATATACTTAATTATATATATGAAAATATCAGTCTCGGCCCCTGCTGAGTCACAAGTTATTGGTATATCTGGCTTGCGAGCTGTTGGATATACTCTTGGGAGGTTGCTGTTCCCATGGTTAAAAAAAAAAAAATATCACTATGGAGTGTATATTGTCGACTTTTTGTAGGTTTAAAAAATATATTTGACAATAAATGCTTAATGATTATGTATAGGCAAAGAAGGGCCATCTTAATGATTATGCTTTAATTATTATGGATATTTAAAGATCGCAATCATCACCCCCATGTTATATTTTAAATTTAATATGTAAAGCCCAAAGTTTGTATGCATATTTGATGTGTGGAATTTTATAATCTATAAGCACAATCATGCCTTCTTATTCACAAACTCGTGTCAATAAAGTTTTCTGTCCAGATGAGAGAACCAATAGTGTAGGCAAAGTACACTAGAAAATTGAATGCAGATTTCACGAAGTAGCTCACAAGTTGATTGATGGAACAATCTATTTCAAATTTTAAAATATATCTCTTCGTCTTAACATTCATGCACGACGAATAAATTATATCGTTTTGTACGCTAGTGATGATGGTGTAACGACATAAAATATCTCAGATTTGCATGCTTGTTCTCCTTCACTAGACAGAGAGAACATTGTATGCAACCATTTCAATGTAACGCACCATGGTTTGGACAAAAAAAAAAAAGGAAAATTTAAATTATTAACATGTACCTTTCCTTTATAAAAACGTTATATGCAACAATTTCAAATAATGAAATATCATTTGGACCAAAGCTTTAATCATTAGTATATTTCAAATAATGAAATATCATTTGGACCAAAGCTTTAATCATTAGTATATATATATAGCATATATATATATATATATATATATATATATATATGAGAGGTGCATATGGTTCATCTTTTACTTTCCCTTTAAATATGTGTGAGCATAGACAATACTTTCTTTACCATATACTAATTACTAATGGTATTGGACAATACTATTGGCAGTAAATGCTTTAATGATTATGGATATTCAAAGGTCATTTTTTTGTTCACTCTTATATTTAATTATATATACCCGTGAATATATCAATCTTTGACGTGTTTATTTTCTTTATTATTTTAGATTTAAAAATATATTTAATTATGAAATATATATTTTTATTTATTTTAATTTAATTTAATTTTAATTTTAATAATATATATTTAATTTTTAATGATATATATATATATATTATTATTAGATATCTTATTTTATTTTATTATATATATATATATATATATATATATATATATATATATATATATATATATAGCTTCATTTAATGGTTAAGAACATATGTTTCTTTTAAAAGATTATAAATTCAAATCCAAAAAAATAAGGTATATATACCTTCTTAGATTTTACCAATCAAATAATTAGACAAAGATAAAAATATAAATAAATAAACAACTTCACTCTATTATACTTTTATCACTATATTAAAAATCACATATTATAATTTTATCTTCTTTGTTGAGTAATGCATTACAACATAATAACTTTAAACGTGCCCCAAGCCTCTTACAACTTTCTAATATTATAATTTTTAATATACATTATAAAGAAGGGTTTCGAACAACGTAGTCTCAACCGAAATCGTATAACATGACGACGTATGTAACTATTTAAGAACAACAATGTAATTATACTCCAAGAATTTTTTTTTTCCAGGAAAAAATTAACACAAATTTATATTAGGTATAATTTTTTTTACATCAACACAGAGACATGATAACAGTCCCCACAACAGTCCAATATAATTGGTAACGGGAGGAAGCAACAAAAAACTGAACTATTAGTAATAGGCGGAAGGGAAATAGCAGAGTGCCGGCTGAGAAAACTGAAGGATGCTGGAGTGGTAATCTGCCAGGAAAATACTGCTCATCTCTGGCTCAAAAATGCAATTTGGGGCTGCCCTCGGTGTCATTTACCCTTCACCAACCCTTGGCAGTTCAAAGATATTAATGCAAGAGGGATGACTCTCCCGATCACTGTCCGAGTGGTAAACAATTAGTCTTCCTTCGATTTCTGTTAGTGCTCTTTTAGAGAGGGCATCGGCTTCTTTATTATGCACTCTATAAATGTGGTGGACGCTGAGATCTTTGAAATTTTTTGCCAATTCCAATGTTTTTTGTTTCCAGCCTTCGATATTAACAGTGCTGAGGTTACACTTGTGGTTTATACAATCAATGATGACCCGCGAATCACCAAGGATTTGGAGTTGATTAATTGACCAGTAGGTTGCCAGAGTGAGGGTTGCCCACAAACCCAATAGCTCCGCTTTAGTATTTGTTCCCGCTCCGCAGTTGATGAACCACTTGGTAACTCTCGAAGGATGAGATATGAAAATGCCTCCAACCCCACAACGAAGACCATTGGATTGGGCAGCTCCATCAAAACAAGCTAAGGTGAATCCCTGCTTCTGAGTAAACTCACAGACTTGTATTGGTAGAGTCTTAACAGTGGACGGCTGCCAGGAGAATGACGACAAGATTCTATGCAATACTGAGAGAATGGAGGGAGCGCGGTCTTCAAATATTGCCTTATTTCTTTCAATCCAGAGCTACCAGCAAGCATGTACAGCCAAACTGACAGGGGCAGACTTCTCCTTTGACCACCGCAGAAAACAATCTAGGACAGAGGCATCATCCCAATGAAAGTTGAGAGAATAATGGGTGAGTATACGCTGCCAGACAACCCTTGAAAAATGGTAGTGAATGAGGATATGGTGAATATCTTCTGCAGATTGATTGCATAACTTGCAAATTCCTGGGCCTTCCCAGCCTCTCTTTCGTAACATATCCCAGGTAAGTGTCTTTTCTCTTGCAGAGAGCCAAATAAAGATTTTTATCTTAAGAGGAATTGGCCATTTCCACAGTCGTTGGAACCACTGCAGGTCAGCCTGGTAATTTAGCTGCTGAAGTAGCGCTGTGTAAATATTCTTAACTGTAGTGGCACCCGTAGAATCTCCCCCCGCCCATATGATTGTATCAAAAGTATTGGAAAGTGAAATTCATGTGCTCCTAAGTGCTTGAGTGAAGTCATCCCAGGCTGATGCATCGTCTCCACCAAGATTAAGCTGACCACTGTTGTACCTAATATTCGGCAGAGGGGTGACAAATGACTCCACACGCGCTTGAGCTAAACACACAATATTACAGGATTCTAGATGAGCTCTAAGTGAGGAAGGGAGAATCGATCGGTTCTCCAATCCAATAATCTTGTCTCTTCCAAGAGAGATGTCAGTGCCCGAGCCGGGCCTCCATCTAAGCCAGTGCAAGATAACTTTTGATGATAAGATTAGACCCTTCCAAAAAGGGGACGCCCTCTGCTATAAATGCGAAGGTTTTCTGATCCAATCTAAAAGAGACTTATTTCCCAAGTATTTATCAATAATGACACGGTGCCAGAGGCTGTTATGAGTTAACGCCCGCCAGAAAGATTTCGCTAGGAGAGCTGTGTTAAAAATAGATAAGTTTTTGAGTCCCCATCCCCCTACTTGAATGGGTTTTGAAATGGTATCCCGGCTGCAAAGGTGAAAACGTTGAGTGTCCTTCTGTCCATTCCAGAGAAAATTGAAGGACAAGCTACGCAGAAAATTCAGAATCAAAGAGGGAATTTTCTCCAATGACATCCAAAAGACAGAAATACTATGTAGCACTGAATTGACGAGGATAAAGTGCCCTCCTATGGACAACCACTTGTTGCACCAAAAGCTTATTTTCCTTTCAAACTTTGCCACCAGCCAGCGCCAGTCTTCAAATTTTTTTGCTCCTGGCTTTAAAAAATATCCCAGGTATTTGAATCCTCGACTTAAATCTACAAAAGTGAAGGGTATAGACTCTTTTAAGGAGCATAGCTCAATTTCTGTTAACCCCCAGAAATGTGCTGTAGATTTTGCATAATTGATGCATAGGCTCGAAGCATTGCAAAAAAATTGAAGCAGCTTCAAGATCACTATCCATTCCGAAGGAGTAGCCTTTGACATCAAGAGGACATCGTCAACAAAAATTAGATGAACCAAATTTATAAATTTTGAAACGTTTATACCTGAGATTTGTTGATCGGAGACCTTTTTTGTTAGCAGCAGGCTGAGGCCTTCCATAATCATGATGAAAAGATACGGTGATAGTGGGCAGCCTTGACGGAGGCCCCTCTCGCTTTTGAAAAACTTGGTTGCCTCTCCATTAATTAGAACGACAAAAGTTGCACTAGTAACATAGGCCATAATCCAATCAGTTATCTTTATACCAAAACCAACTGAGAGTAAAATCAACCTTAGGAAGCCCCAGTTGATGCTGTCAAAGGCTTTTTTGAGGTCAAGCTTTAGTACCAGGGCCTTTGTGTTTTTCTTTTTAATGCTGTGGAGGCCTTCATGAGCCGCTCCTATTGCATCCTGGATTCTTCTGCATTTGAGAAATCCCATCTGTTCGGCAGAAAGACATCTTTATAAAATTGGCTTGATTCTGTTCGAGAGGACTTTTGAAATAATTTTGTAGATAAGATTGTAGAGTGAGATAGGACAGTAGTCGTTGAAGGAAACAGAGTTATTTTCCTTGGGGACTAAAGCTAGAAAAGTGGAATTTATGCTACCAATGACTTTTCCGTTTAATCACGAATTCTCCACCATTTGCAGCAGGTCATCTTCTATGAGGTCAAATAAATGGATGAAGAACTCAGATGTCCATCCGTCAAGCCCGAGACTTCTCTCTTTTTTGAAAAGGTTTAGAATATCTTTCAGCTCCAACAGTGTGACTAGTCTGTAAAGGTCATCTGCTTCCTCCTCGGTAACCATGGTTGGGTAAAGATTTGCAATGAAGGAGCTATCAGATAAGTTTGGTCTGTCACAGGCCTTGTAGAAATGGGTAAAATGTGAAACAACCTCCTCTTTTATAGCTTTCTGCCCAGATTTCGTGCCACCCAACTCACTAGAAATGTACCAAATAAATTTTTTGTTTCTATTGTAGCTGGCTACCTTGTGAAAAAATTTAGTGTTGGCGTCCCCGCTTCTTAGCCAGGTGGCTCTGCTCCGCATCCTCCAGCTGTTTTCCTCCTCACGAAGAATGGTATTCCTGCTAAGTTCCAGTTCATTTAAAAGCTCACTGTCCTCCGAAGATAAGGCACCTCTGCTAGAGTTCTTTATGAGCTGAGAAATCACAATCTCCAGTTTATTTAAGTTGTGATTTTTTTTTTCTTTTTTTGCTTTGTACCAAGCTTTTGTGTGGGCTTTTATGAACTTTAGTTTCCACACCATACGCTGCTAGGGATTGACTTCCTGCATAAAACAAGGATTCTTCCAAACATTATGAACTATAAGAGTAAAATCCGGATCTTCCAGCCATTGATGGTTGAATTTGAACAGGTATGGTTTGTGCTCCGTTGTGGCTTGCAGTTGCAAAAATACGGGAGTGTGGTCAGATACATAGGGTAGTTCCACCCACGACTTTGACAGATTCGCCTGGTTCAGTAAACAATCTGAAACTAAGAATCGATCCAGGTGTCTGGCAATCGAGTCTGTACCTGCGTGGCCATTCCTCCAGGTGGGGATCAGACAGGTCGGCAAGACATCTATAAGATTGTTTGTTGCAAATAGATCTCTGTAAAATGAAATGTTCAACCCTGTGGGAGAAGCCCCCCCCCCCCAATGTTCATCCTCCGAGAGAAGTATGTTTAGATCGTCGCCTAGTATGAGGTTAGGAGTGGAGAGCAGACCGCTGTCATCAATAGTCGACCATAACTGTTTTTTGTTAGTGCAGGGCCCACACACATTGAGGAAAGCCACCTCCCGGTTGGTTTTCAGATGACGACCAACCAAAAAAATACCTCCAGCCGTCAGGAATGATGACAGGTCAAATACAAAGGGGTCCCAAGCGACCAGGAGACCACCAGAATTACCAATAGAATTCACAGCTGAGGAGAACCAGGTAGGGCGAAAACGATGAATAAAGTCTCTCGCCTTTTGCTCTTCTGAGAGGGTCTCTTGAAGAAAAAATAAATCCAGAGGAGTACCTGCAAGCAATCTTCTAAAAGAGGCAGCTTTGAGGGTGCCTCTGATCCCTCGAATATTCAGGGAGAGCACCAACATCACTTGGATCAGGCTAAGGCCTTCAACGCTCTAAGGGCCTTCCCATCCAAGGAAGGGATGTCAGTAAATTTTGGTTGGTTGCTTACGGTTTCCTTTTTCTTTCTGGAGCTCCTCGTCTGTAGTGGGGAGAGTTCAGTTCCCAAACCTCTAGCCCAAGCAAAACATTTCCGATCATTGATTGATGGAAGGGTGCTGGAAGTACCAGCCTTTAAGGAGGAATCAATAAGTTCTTTGCCACAAAAGACTGGAAGTTGGGAGGAGCTACTGGGGATGAGAGGTAGGGAGGAGGAGGTGTTTGGTAAGTTAGAAAGGAAAGAAACTTCCTCCTTAGCTTCCCTATAACCTGGTAATACCTGAAAAGAAGCTTCCGAATCTAGAGAGGTGGAAGAGTGGTTAGGGCACCTAATCGGGGAGGTAGGAGGTGAATGGTTCGGAGGGGAGGACCAATCCAAGGTAGGGGAAAATTTGACATTAATGGGGATGGAATCAGTAGTCGGGGGGGAGGAAGAAGTGGTAGCTAAGGGATCAGTAAAGAAGGGAGCAGGAGAAGGAGGCTCGGTGTTCAGGGAGGGCGTCTTTTCACCAGTGGAAGATGAAAGCTAGAGGGAATTGTTTAGTGCAGCCTTCTCTTCATCTGTAAGGGACAAGAAGAGATGGGGACAGTGATGTTTGAGTTTATCTGCTAGGGAGGGGTTTTGGTGTATGGGATCTGAGGGAAAAGGAGGGGAGGAGACTTCCAAATAATTCAGAGAGGGGTCTTCATCCACATAGTCGGGAGGGTTTATATGTAGGTATTCAGTTTCCAAAGAATCAGAAAGTTCCTTACCAGGGCAGGAGCGACGAAGGTGTCCAGTTTTTTGGCAAAGGTTGCAGCGGAAGGGGAGCCCTAGATAGTCTAGTGACTGGGCTATCTTTCTTCCTCTCCATTCTATTTCCAGGGTTTTTGGTAGACCCACACAAATGTCCATAGCTACCAACACTCTGCCCATTTTTCTCACCGGACCTGAGAGTGACTGTGGATCAATAGAAATGAAAGTGCCCAAAGAATCGTCAATAGCTTTAAGAGCTCCTTCATTCCAGAGGAACAGTGGGAGACCCGGAAGGAGGACCCACAGATGCCTATGCTGGAAATAATCTGTGTCGGGGTTGAAAGCCATCCTCCAGCGCTTGAGCATGAGACTAGATCTCCCAGAAACCCAAAACTTACTTAGAAGTAAGGAGACATCTTCAGGAGACTTGCAAATAAATCCATACCAGCCTTTTTTGAGGTAGATGACCTCAGGGGAGTATCCAAGAAGAGGAAGCCAGTGGAGGTTTATCCAGTCGATCAGGTGGATATTGCTAAGTTGTTTATAGGAGAAACGCCCCACTAAGCCACAAAGCGACATTTGACAGAGATCTTCTAGTCCCACACTGTCTCCCAGCACTAGTCTTTTTTCTCTTCTATTGGATTTCCAGGCCTTTCGACCGATATGGGCTGATTGTTTCGAGCTAAAGGGAGCGTTTTGTAGTCCCTGAACAAGAGGTAGAATAGTACAACCACTCTGTGGGGGATGCTGGGATGTTTTACAGGGATCAACTGAGAAAGAAGGAGCATCCACTGGAGCTTTGTCTGTTGTCTGAAAATCCGAATGTTGTCCTTCTAGGGCCTTGGCGGGAAGAGGAGACTTGTGAAGCAAGGAAGGGACTTTGTTTTGTTTAGACTTGTGAGCATCAGCGGTGTCAAATAGTCCCGCTTGTCTCCAAATCACCTCATCAGACGGTAGCATAAGGTTGTTTAAAAGAGAATCCATCCCGCAAAAGTGGCCGAGAAGAAGACAGATCCGGTGGAAATCTCAGTGGGAGACAACGACCGTGACTGTCACCAATCCCTATGCTGCAACCGGGGGTTAGAAGTAAAAAAAGTAAAAACGAAAAACTATGTAAAAACTACGAGAGAGATTTCAAACTATGTAAAAATTACGTAATTAAAAAAAATGAACTACAAAGCATCATATTCTTTCAATTAACGAAAAATAGAGGAGCTAGTGTTAGCTAATGAAATCCCATCATATCACAAAATGAAATCTCACCATGAAGGATTTGCTAGGGATATTGCACAAATAGCAATCATCTTGGAAAGAGAGTTCACAAGGCATGACATGGATGTTTTCTACAAAAAWTCATCCTTTTCTCTCACATACAAAATTTATGAAGGATTTGYTAGGGATATTGCACAAATAGCAATCATCTTGGAAAGAGAGTTCACAAGGCATGACATGGATGTTTTCTAMAAAAATTCATCCTTTTCTCTCACATACAAAATTTATGAAGGATTTGTTAGGGATATTGCACAAATAGCAATCATCTTGGAAAGAGAGTTCACAAGGCATGACATGGATGTTTTCTAAAAAAATTCATCCTTTTCTCTCACATACAAAATTTATGATAACTTTGGTAGGTCAAGGATGAAGCAATATAGAAGCTACTTTAATCCCACCTCTACCACAAACTAATAACAATATTCATCAAATATTTACAACTATGAAGGTTCTTGGGCCTTTGGGTTATAAGATAAAGTAGGGGTTATAAGATAAAGTAGAGAGTATAGTGGGACTAATTGTCATAAGATAAAGTAGAGAGTATGGTGTGACTAATTTACATAATGATACAAGTGTTGGGATCTTGTTTACCAAACATGGTGGTAAAGTGATTCCTTGGTTTCTATAGTTGGGTACTTTTGTACAAGTCCACTGTTTAAAGTCCTTTCAATATTTCCTATATAACAAAAACAAAGTTTATTACAATTATAAAAAATTATAGTTTATAACATTTACCTCAAATGTAAAACTTGACATTGTTTAACAAAAAGTAAAGAAGAAAAATATTAAAAAAAAATGGTAATAAGAAAATTAAAAAACAAAAATGGGTAAAACTTTGTAAACATGAACGCTGAAATTTTGCATTAAAAAAATGAGAAAAAAATATTATTAAATATAACTTACTATTAAGATTGGGTGATATAACATGAATGCATCTTATGACTTTTTACATGAGAATTGGTTGAGTGCTAACAATTAAATGTTCTATTAAAGAGTCTCGGTTTAACATTTTTATTTAAATGATGATTGAAATTCACCATTTCTCTCAATATTTGTACAAGTAGTTTGGTGTTATATTTATTAATGGGTTCTCCCAGGAAGATGATGGTCGAAAAAGTGGCAATGGGGTGCTCAGGAACGTGTTCACACAAGAATACACATGTGTTATTAGGAACACGCACATGTTCCTAGTTTTCTAGCTTCAACATTCCCCAAACCACCATGGAAACTACCAAGACAACCTTATTACGAATGTAAGTTCATTCCTAAGAACATGCATACAATTAGGAATGTGCATGCATTCCTAAGAATGCACACGTTCTTAGGAATGCATGTGTGTTCCTAAGAACATGCAAATTCCTATGGGGCAAAATATTTGTATTACCAGCAGTCGGTCTATTTCACTAATAGATCACGCCACATGTTTTAGGATACATTGAGAAAATTTGGGAGAGAAAATTGATGAGAGCTACACAGATCATTGCCAAACTTTGTTCGTGTGGACTTCAATTGATTCTAGGTAAGTATTTTTATGGAATTTGATTTCTTTTTTTTTAAATTCATAATATGTTTAAATGATAAAATATAAAAATATAAAAATATAAAAATTAATTTTCCCTTATTAAATTGCATCACACTTACTTAATATGGACCCTAAGGAGAACCCAAATCCAAAATCACGGCATAAAGAAACACCAAATCCTAACCCACAACTGGCAAACATAAACATGGAAATTGATGCGGGGTTGAGATCTCTTAGAACCCTTATACAAGACTTATGAAACACCGGAGAGCCCTCATGGTTTTCACTAGCCACTTCCCTGGACACCATTGTATCTTCAATTGTAAATTCCTAAGGCCAAATAACTCACATTTATGATTACGGGGCCATAATGTATGAATATTATAGAATGGGTCTAGATAAAAAACAAGTTAGAGACCTTAACATTTCAAAACAAGATTTGATTACATTCTTTATTAACCCCATAATTAGATTATAACCAACAGTCATAAACAATGCATTTGTATGGAGTATTGCACCTTCCAACCATTTTTAAACAATTGGATGGATAACTGGTTTATAATCTTTGAAAAACCTCCTTGCAATAATAAGGAGGTGCCTCTATATTTCTTGAGAAAATTATGAGAATAATTTATCTTACATTACCATATCAACTACTTTGACATTGGTGAATTCCAGGGGGTGGGTTGTGGGTCCATGCAAGATAAAGAAGATGTTAGGCATGGGCTAGTTCTAGTTCTCGTCCTACTAGGAGGAGACCTAACCCCCCCACCCGACATCCTCCCATAGAGGAAATAATTGACCATACCTAGACAATGATCTCCACCTTGACATATTCCCTGGTGCAACACAACAAATTTGTAGCATTATCTCACCAAGAGAAACCTTTAGGTGATGTTGGGGGAGGGGTTGGGCCTTCAAGTACTCCATAAGAGTCTGGCCAAGAAAGGTCATATGGACCTAGTTCATGTGACCCTCATAGATGATCGAGCTATGGGAAGACTTGTTATGGGTTAATGGAGGCCACTAGACATGATAGTTTCATGGAGGAGGTTGGTATCTTGATCATATCTATGTTCTTCATTAATTCTATATATAGTTTATTCTGTGTGTTCTTTTCTATATCCAATTATATGATTTTTGCAGTTGCTACGCCCGAATAGTAGACCCTCAATGTTGGAAGATGAATTAGTGTCAATTTTTTCCACTGATGCAACAATAGAAACAATCTACTCATTCAGTGTATCGCACACTCAACTACGGTGGAATGAGTGATTCGTGAATTAAAAGGATCCTTCCTCACAAAATTTGTCATACGTTTTTAGTCCTTGTTCTAGATGCTTTTAGCTTGAATGTGCATGTGTTGCATAATGAATGCTAACTTGATCTTGCTTAAACAAGTATGCACTTCCACTTTGTTGCAATAGTTATAATGTTCGGTATAATTTTGGTCTTGATTTAGTGTTGTGAGAGTGCCATGTGAGATTTGATATGTAGGGTCAATCTCTAGAATTATCTATTGCATGCTCTTTTAAGTGCACTAGTAGTGAATGTCCAATTTCACCAATATAGAATTTTCCATAGGAACATGGGATTTTATAGACTGAGTCTACCAAGATTATAATAGTGTCCACGAGAGTGAAAGCTATCATGATATTCCTACTTCTTAGTATTTTTCCAATTTGATTTGTGGTACCTTTGATGTATGGAAATGTGAGTTTTGGGATATCCACCCCCCTATGTAACTTTCCTATGTTCATTTGTTTGTGGATTCCCTTTCCAATCTACCAATTATTGTATTCATTCATTCAAAAGACCATATTAAGGTTATTTAGTTCATAGTCCAAGTGTTTTGCATCTGACATGATAGTGCCCCTTGTGGAAAGTGATCCAGATGGATATCGGTGGCCACCCACCTTTTCCAACTGGCTCAAAACAACGTTCTGACATTTTTGACAATTTACTATTTTTAGCAGTTTTTCGGGTCCTGAACTTCTGGAGCCGTTTTGAGGCCCTAAACGA
>SNQJ01S0123373.1:15149-26630 GCA_010110895.2 Picea sitchensis | reverse complement strand
TGTAGTCATGAAATACCATCTACTATTGCCAATTTGTATCCCCCACCACTAGGGGAGCCTCAATCTTCCTCTTCTTCTATCACACCAACACGTTGCACTTTACCTTCTTGCCCTATCTGCGCACCAAAAAAGTGCGCTTTGTCTCTTGTTCCTAACTGCACACAACAAATGTGCTCTTCATCTCCTAGTCCTATCTGCACACTACCAATTTTCACATTATATTTGTCTCTGAACAATGCACTACTACTCTAAGGTTTCAACACTCCACAACAACCAAGGGGTGTGGACTTCGTCACCTAGGCGCTTACTGGTATCACTAATGGTATCCCCATTGGACACTCTATCCTCTATTCCATGCCTCTTTGTGGGCCTATCCTCATGTGTGCGCCACTCTGGCACAACATACTCTTCTACACTACCACTTGATGTGGTTTCTTTTCTCTTCATCCTGAGCTCGACCCCTCGTCGTGTGCTCTTGGATAAGTATTTTCCACCTCTCTTCTCCTCTTTTCTTCTTCTATCAACTCTTCTTGCGTACCTCTTGTATTTTGTTCTCCTATGTTCCTTTGGGTCCATTCCATTCCTCACCTTGTCTCAACAATTTCTAGATCTTACTCAACATATCCATTTTCTCTATGACTTTGCCTCATCTTTGCAACCCCCCCTCACTAGGGAAGTTTAGTCATCCATTCGATCGAGTTCCATTCACATCAACACTTTCTCCAAAAACAACATTTTTATCCAAAGTCAAATTTCTTCTAATATCTGGTTTCTCATACCTTCCACAAAATTTCTTTCAGCCTCGCTGAAAGAGTCAGTGTATTCCACAAAAAACTCAACAATGTAGCCTTCTTTTACTCGAGAAAACTATAATTAAATATGTTCTGAGTCCACTTATTATCTGACACTTTCAATTCTTAAAGCTTGGTTTGATCCCAAACCATTGGTTCTAACAACCAAAAAATAGAATTGGTAGCATCTTTCCTTTTTATCATTTCAAACAATAAACAAGGAAATTCAACAAAGAAAATCTCATGCATATTTGTGTAAAGATACATATATTTCCATTGGTTGACATTCACTCTCAGTCCCTGGGTTTCTCACAGGGAAAACTCATTCTCTTTTGCAAATAGCTAGTCTTGAATCTCCTCTTGAGATAGATGCCACCTCATATCTGTCCTTCACCATTCATGAGAAGACTTTCAGGTCTTGACAATTGAACCATTTGTTGTGTTTTTTAGTCCACACTTGCATGCGTCCTTCTTAACACTGGGGAGTTTAGACCCAGGTTTCATCCAGAGTTGTTCAACAAAAATCCTAGATCCTCAACATATCAATCCTAGGCCAAGGCCAAGGAAGGTCTCACTCGGGATGCAAATAGGATAAGAGATACCATAAGGTATTGTGACAGGGATGAAGGCTAAACATACAAATATACATTGGGACTGGCATTCATGCTACTCATAATTGAAAAATTATTAGGACTAAGATGTAAAACAATACACACACATATATTCAACTCATACATGATAGAAATGTAATATATTAAAACTGTCACATGTTTATTACTAGAGTTATTCCATCAAAACAAAGGAATACATTACACATAATATATATATATATATATGACATCCATAGAACTTCATATCTTCTCTATACAACTCCTCAAAATTACAACACATTGCGCAATGTGCCTTCTCTTAAGACTTAGACATATATCAGACACAAGAATATATTCAAAATCACTACAATATTAAAATAGGCTCAGAGCAAGCTCAATACTAAGGACCCAATAAATCTCTTCTAAAATATCTAGCTAGCCCCATTTCTAATATCACTACTTTCTTTTACAACTTTCTTTGCTTGAGAGTTATGTCTCTTTTTGCTCTACTCCACTCGCTCGACTGACAAAACTGCATCACAGGCTTCTATCACTTTTCCACAATCCACGTAGAATTCAGGAATCATGCCATCTTAACTGCCCTACTAGCTCATCTTTTGTTATCTCCATGATCCCTTTTGTTGTTGGTAGTAATCATTCAAGAGGATTTTCCAATGATTCTTTTCTTGATTCAAGTGTGTATCTTCTTGATTTCATATGAAGAGATGCTAGGAATTGACCCTTGAATTGTCGAACATGAGATTAAAACCTACCAGGATGGCAAACCTATTCGACAATGAATTAGAGCTGTCAATCCTAGGAAGGCCATTACTATTAAGGCAGAGGTGGAAAAACTGCTTAATGTTGGATTTATCTACCTGGTTCCCTTGATTGAATAGGTATCCAATCTCGTTCATGTGAATAAGAATCAAGGAACCATCCATGTATACAAGGATTTTTGAGACCTGAATAAGGCCTGTCCTAAAGACAACTTCCCGACACCCTTCATTGATCATATTCTCGATGAGTGTGTGGGAAGCGAGGTTTTTTCTATTATGGATGGAATTTTAGGATTCAACCAAATTTATATTAAGCCTGAGGATCAACATAAAATAACATTTATTTGTCCTTGGGGTACTTTCTCATACCGGAAAATGCCTTTCGGCCTTAAGAAATTCGGAGTGACCTTTGAATGAGCTATGACCTTCACATTTCACAATCTCAAGCATATAGTCGAATCCTATCTCGATGATCTTGTTGCTCACTCTCACAAGAGAGTGGACCACTCTACCCACCTTCGGCTAGTTTTTGAAATATATCGCTATTACCGCATCCGTTTGAATCCTCATAAATGCATCTTTTGCGTTAGGTTAGGTCGTCTTCTATGATTCTTAGTCTCTGAGACTAGGATCATGGTGGATATGTTAAAGGTTGAGGAAATACCTCAATTTCCTCCCCCGTGCACTATTTGTCAGCTTCAAGGTTTACAGGGGAAAGCTAACTTTTTACGTCGATTTATAGTAAACTATACCAATATTACTAACTTCTAAGGGTTTCATGTGTCTCTTAAAGAAGAACACTCCCTTTATCTAGGATGAGCGACCCCAAGAATCCTTCGATGCTCTGAAGAAATACTTGGTATCGATGTCTTTGCTAAAGCCTCCAGACTACAATAGATATTACTTGTTTTATATCACTTCATCCCAATGGATGATTGGTATGGTTTTAGTTTAGGAGGAGAATGAGCTCTATGAGCACGTCGTTTACTGTCTTAGTCAAAACTTAGTCAACCCTGAACTCAAGTATTCTCATGTTGGGAAGCTAGCTTTTGCTTCCGTTCATGCAGTTCATCGATTACGACACTATTTATTACTTTGAAAAACTACCGTGGTTGTTGATGTCAACCCATTTCAATACGTACTTACTAAGCATATCAAAGGGAGAAAATATAAAAATGGATTGTCATCTTGCAAGAGTTTGATCTCAATTTTTCTTTTGCAAAATACAAGAAATCACTAGTTTTTACCGAGTTAATATCAGACTTCCCTCGGTTAGATGAGGATTTTATTCATGTTGATTCATTTGTGGATGAACACATTTTCCTTGTTTCATTGTCAGATCCCTGGTATGGAAATATTGTGATCTATATTCAAACCTTGAAGTTCCCTCAACATATTTCGAGAGATGACCGACGACGTATACGATATCAAGCTACGAAATATCTTATCGTCGGAGACACTTTATATCGTCGAGGAGTATAAAATATCTTGTGTCGTTGCTTGACTCATGAAGAAGTTGAGTTTGTTCTTAATGGCTGTCATAGTGGGGCTTGTGGTGGTCATCTATCTGGGCTTGCAACAACCGAGAAAATTTTGAGAGCCGATTATTTTTGGACGTCTATTTTAATAGATTGTGTTGAAGCGGTCAAGAAGTGTCACCCTTGCCATTTGTTCACTCAAAATATGCGCTCGCATCCAACCCTTCTCCACCCGATCATTACCGTCAGTCCCTTCACCAGGTGAGGGGTGGATTTTGTGGATTGCAACCCAACTTTGGCTGGGGGGCATCAACATATTATCATGGTTGTATACTACTTTACTAAGTGGGATGAGTCCATGCCTATAGTTAACTCCAATGGTAATACTGTTGCATTTTTCATGTTCAATCAAATTATAGTCAGGTTTGGAATATCGAGTGAGATTGTCACTGATTATGGGAGTCACTTTCAGAACAAAATGATGAAAGAATTAGCATCGAAACTGGGGTTTAAACATGGTCATTCTTTCCCTTACTACCCCCAGGAAAATGGACAAGTAGAGGCCGTGAACAAGTCTCTCAAGACCATTTTCCATAAAATTGTGAGCCAGAGAAAATCTGAGTGGCATATCATGATTTACCCTACGCTTTGGGAATATCGAACCTCGGTTAAGACTTCCACTGTTTTTTATCCTTTCTAGTTAGTACATGGTGTGGAGTCGATCCTACCTATTGAATGCAAAATCCCTTCTCTTATATAGGTAGTTATGCTCCTACCTGACACTTTTGATCTCAAACAACGCCTCGTACACCTAGAGAGTCTACATGAGCAGCATTGAGATTCCTATATGACTATTGAAGTGAATAAATGATGTGTCAAGGTCCAATATGATAAGTTTATCTATCCTTGACAATATGCTAAGGGTGACTTGGTCCTTCTGTATGACCAAGCCAAAGAAACACTGGGGCATGCAAGTTCAAACCCATGTGGCATGGTTCCTATATCGTGCAATGTGTCTTAGAAAAATGAGCTTATGAATTAGAATATTACGAAGGGAATGTGTTGGTCGAGCCTAGGAATGGGCTCTACTTGAAAATATACTATGCTTGAGCCCCAAGCTTGGGCGTAACTATTTGTATACTAATGTATTTTAGTTTATATTTCTTTTTCCCTTTTCATATTCAACTTGCTTATCAAGTTTTCCCTTGGTTGGTAGATGTCAATGGAGTCTTCGGTCTACTTAGGATTCACGGATGGGGCCAGTCATCATACATGGAACTTGGCTTCCGCCACTTGGGTTGTTTACTCACTTGAGGGTCTACGGGTGTCTTCAGGTGGTGTTTTCCTAGGGCCATCAACGAATAATGTGGCCGAATATAACACCATTATAGATATTTTACATGATGTCATTTCACATGGTATTCATTCTTTATAAGTTCTCCTGGACTCCTAGTTATTAGTATGTTAGTTGAACGACAGTTACCCTGTGCGAGACCCTACTCTACTCCAACGATTCCTATTGATATGTCTTTTGGAATGACATTTTGATTTTATTACTTATCATCAAATACCTAGAATTTATAATTATGTGTCTGATGCATATGCTCATTATGTTTTAGATTGGAATTTGTCACAGAACTAAAGCAAAGAAAACACGTTCACCAATGTACACATTTTAATATAAGTAAATTCAAAGATCAATGATTCTTATATTTCATCTCTCCAAAAAATATGGTGTTATAGTACAAAATTGGGGCTCACACCCTCAAAATAAATACATGGTCGATCAATATAGTAATCAGGACATCTACATCTGTGGAACCATATGTGTTTCATGAGAGCATAGTACGACATTTTCAATATGTCAAAAGAGTTTCACCCAAGCACAGAGCACACCTACCACCTACCTATGCATCGCCTCCAACAGATACTCTACCTGAACCATGGGAATTCTTTGTGTCAAACGAGACATGTTACAGTACACATTTTGAAGCACTCTCTCAAAGTCTCCTCTCTTTGGATCATCTGTCTGGCCGTCGTAGACCCCCATCTGAAAAAAATACATGTTTAATTATTACTTGACATCATCCAAAAATATTTTTTGTTTTCTTCTACAAAAATACAAAAAATGAAATATTAAAAAAAGAATTACATATTATGTCTCCATAGGCGAAACTTGGTGGTAATGGCATGTCTGGATCTCCTATGAAGTCGATCCCTTCATAAGGGTATTCCTCCAGAGCTATCACCTGTCGATGCCACCACAAGAAATACTTGTCCTTATAGGGTGTTGGTACCCTACCACCCTCCAACAACCTCATCACCTTGGGCCATTGTTCCATGGCTAGACCGCGAAGTCCATGCAAAACAATCTCAACTCTAGGGCCCAAGCCTGGAACCTACTCGAAGAAAAAAATACATAGGATAGATGAAAACCTGGAGTTCCTCTTTCTACTCTATTTGAAATCTATTTGCTGGCTCTTCTTGTTGGCCAACAATGAGGTGCACCAATCATAAATCGTGGGTCGAAAGCACTCCAATGAATAGAACATAATTGGCCTTGATTCCTGATGCAACGAGGTTGACCCTGTGATCCATGTCAACACTAGCACAATGATTGTGAGGCTCAGATTGTTGATCGATCTGATCGAGAGTTGGCTCCCTACCTTCTTGGTCCCTGCAATGTAATGAGTGGCCATGCAGTCCTCTATGTTCATGCCACTCCCAACTCCTCGGGCTTTGAGGTTCACCACCTCACCCTGACATGACAATCCTGTCAAAAATAATATTCTCTCAACTTCAATATTCAATGGTTTCCCATCGAGGTTGAAGGTCTCTGTATCTCGATCCCAATAGTTCACCAACATCTAGATAAATCTCACTTGATCCCTCATGCCTTTGAGAGCCCAAAATTTATATAGCCCACATCTTCTTAATTCCATTTTGTCCCCTGGATCTCTCTCCACTGCAACATCAACCTCTTCATGCTCTCTTTCTCTCCACTCTAGCACCATCCTGCAAGTTTAAAATCATTTTTTTGAGTTAGTAACATTTTAAAAATCAAATCCACGGACTTGTACGCAAGCGACATCTTACACAGTCGCATATAGGGCTGCATATACGCCATTTGTTTTGATAACAATCATGTATAGGGATGCATACACATGTTTTTTTTTTATAACATTCGTGTATAGGGCTGCATATACGTGAAGCGATGATCTACAACCTGTGTATACCCTAGTTTCTAATTTGCACTTTGAAATACTTAAAAAAGGAGACCTAATTGAAAATACTAATCCAATAGAAATGAAGAGAAGGGCAATATGACTTACTTGGTCCAGACGGTTGTCAATTCCATCACTCGTGGCTCTCGTAATCCGCAGTTGAAATTCAGGGGAAAGTTGGTCCAAAATGCACTATTTGAGTAAAAAATACAAATGGTATAGTAAAATTGGTTATTTTCACTATTTGTAGAAACGTTTTACCCACTTTCCATTGTTTTTTCTAATATTTTGGCCTAATGGACTAATAAAACAGTGGATGGAATTGGTTTTGGTGGTTTTATCCAGGGATTCTTGTGGTTTATGCCGCCATGTTGCCCGTTCTTAACTTTGGAAGGTATTTATGTTGACCAACATATAGGATAGGCCATCACTCCATTTTACACATTTGCATTATCCTATAACTGCAATTTGTATGCCTTAGGTATGAACCCATTTAGTAGCGACACAAAACCTTCTTTATGCAACTAGAAGTGTCGTTATTGAATGGTAGAGACTTACCAAACATGGGCGACCTAGTTAGAACCTTTGTTCCATTTTGTGCCCATGCAGAGATTTTGTCCATAAGACATGGAGTCCCTTATAGATAATATATGACTTTACATTCGAACCTCATTTGTTACTCATAAGCATGCTAACCTATACCTAGTGGGACTCCCAACAAGTCGGGTTTAATATCTTTTATGAATCTCTCAAAAAGAGAAAAGATTGTCGAGTGAACTTGTATCTTTCACACTTGTAAATTGGATTTGAAAGGACATCTATTTGGTGTAAGTTTAACCCTTTTTTCAAACCAAGTAAATTAAATTTATGAAAAAGGACATTTTTAGGCATTAAGTTGTAGTTTCATGTCATTCTCTTGCTTGTAGTATTGGGCCTATTTTCGGTTCTCGCTTTCACATCATAATCCTATCACCTCAGTAATTTGCATCATCAGCCAAGCATAGCCTTTTTTATATCCTTTGCAACTTGAAACTCTACACCCCAAGAGGAAACATTCCCTCGAGTGTCCATATCTTGCATGCACCTCCTTGCATTAATCATAGGTATGTTCCATTGTTGGAACTAGTTGCTTACTAGTGACACTCATTTCCTTTTTCTGTATCATAGAATTCATTTGAATATGAAAAAACAAGAAAAGACGGGCGGGAAAATAATATTATCTTATGTTGGCAGTAGTTGTGTCACCTTTGAACATAGCACAAAATTTTGAGTCCACTTGTCATCAAAATTTTGGGTTTAGCATGACCTTAGGAAACTGAGCGTGTTACTTATATTTTACTCCCCCAACTGGTTGCTCTTCCAGTCCCTATGGAAATTTTGATTGTGCCTCCTTCATCACAAAGTTTCATCAGTGAGTCTATGCTGCCAGATTCATACATATATCTCATGATCTTGTTCAAAGGATGTCTATCATCCTGTGTCGGCCATTTCTCAAAACTATTGAATTTGCATGTTGGCCATACCCTTAGAGTGTCTCAGAATTACATGACGATGTAGTCCTATCGTGCACCCTGGTCCTACTTTCATTATGGGTAGGTAACCTTGAACCCAACAGTCAACATTTCCTCATTGGTCATTGATTGGGGGGTTTCCTTTGTGTTTGAAGACAAGAAATCTATTCACACAGTGGGATTTGTGCAGTGTCTTGGATGCCATTAGCCTTATTGGTGGTTTCCTCGCCTTTGTCGAAAGTTTTCCTTATTGGTTTCTATTCAGAGGATCTTTTTTTGTGCATTGCTTGCATCTGGTGCACACGAAAGACGCACAGAGTCATTGGTTCATGAACATTTTCTTCGTCCGAATTCCTCCAAATCATGAATCTCCTGCTTTGTACCTCATGTTTAATGATGATAGATGCCTTAATTCTATCTTTTCAGTGGGTCTCCTTCCATCGACTTCAACCCATATTTTATGGAAACGATACCTAGAGACTTTTGAGTGCGTAGAGGCTTGCAGTCATCAGTGGCAAGTTCTCTCGCCATCGACAGTTGGGAATACATTAATGTGTCCTAATTGATGGATTCTTCAATTGTTCGACCTCAACACCTTTATTCACACTTGTAAGAATGTACTTGGTGCCTTTATACCTACTTTCATTATTGGTAGGTTGTCTCATGTTTGTTAACGGTATACCTTAATAACCGGTAATCAAATGAAGTTTCATTGTGTTCGACCTCAACTCCTTTATTCACATAATGTAGAATTGCACCTTTGGCGAATCGTGTAGAAGATTTGAAGACATCAGTTCATAGTCGCAGCTTTCCTGATTTGTTTCTATCTTTCATTGGACCAATATCTATATGACTTCAGTGATCATGGGAGCTCAGATTGTACTCCATTGTATACATATATCTTCATATTGATTTTGAGACTAGTTTTCACTAGGCCTTGTTCGTGACTATGACAACCTATAGCATGTATCTACTCTTGTATTTCCTATTCATGGCCATGAATATTTGTTTGGTATATTTCCACATGGACATGCAGTGTAATTCGAATTGGCAGCCGTGTGCGTAAATTCAGTATGGATTGTAATATTCTTATGAGAAACTAGTTCATCTAGCTGGGTCTCCATTAATCCACTTATGGGAATTATAATATATTTTGGCCATCGCAGATACTTCTTTGACCTCACATATTAGGGGGCATATGTTATAGTAATATTTTCCTCACCCTATGAAAACTTGCTCAGAGGGCGTTTTTTCATTTCCCTATGCAGACTTGAAATCCATTTTTGCAGTTCCCAGAGCTAAAAATTGTGTTTTTCCACATATATGTGCCCTAATAGCTATATAACATGTGCATACGCAGGTTTCACCATTACAACCTGCGTACATCGAGTTTTGTGCTAAAAATTAAAAATTGGTGTCAGGTTTCCATGTCACATCACGAGATCCATGATCCTTAACCTTCCATACACTGGAAACGTTCTGAATCATCCCTTCAATAACATTTGAAGGCTATAAATGGGCCATATCCAAGTTGTGGAAAAGAGGAGAATAATTCAACTTTGAGAGAAAAGTTACTCTGGAGAAATTATTCACTTCACATCGAGTCTGCATCCCTTTGTACTTTTAAGTATGAACACATTGTTCATCCACCAAGTTATTCCCTATTTGATGGAGAACCTCATTGTCTCTCTTATATGATCTTGCCTTTGGTGGAGGATTGAAGTGGTCGAGGCCTAGATGGAAGGGACTTAGTTTCTCAATTTTGAACGTGATGACACAGAAGTTTGTCATTCGTACACTTCTATTGATTACATTTTAATAGAATACTATTTTCGCATCCAACTAATGTCTTGCAAATATTTGAATTGTTATTCCATGGGCGTATTTGTTATGAATATTGATGGATTATGCTATTGAATGTGATAACTTTATATATTATCACCATATGCTTGCATAGATTGGTTATTGAGGACAGGTTGTAGGTGTATTTATTTGAGTCGAGTGCTCAATGGTGGACTTCATCGAACATATGGATGAGGTAGGCTTTTATCTTATCTTATCTTGTTAGCAGTCATTTTCGTCTGTTGTGGTTTACCCCATGCCATAGAGTGATTTTCCTCGTAACAAGGCAACAGGACAATAGAAGGGTCTACAACATCCAAGAAGCTACCACAGTCAATGAGGTGGCTAGGAGCATGCCACAAATTTATGCAGCCCTGGATAATAAAAAATCTGACCACCAAGCTTCACTAGTGGAGATGGAAGGTATGATTGCCAACCATCTTGTTTCCATTTCAATTGACCCTAGTTCTAATTTGAGTTATGTTTCCCCTCAAACTGTTGATAAATGTAAATTACAACAAGTAAAACATGATAAATCGTGGCTGGTACAACTAGCCACTGGAACAAAAAGAAAGGTAATATAGGTCATACCAGCATGCCAACTCATCATGAATGGGTAGTCTACCCAAGAAACCCTAAACATACTTCCTTTAGGATCTTATGACATGTTGATTGGCATGGATTGGTTAGCTTTCCATAAATCCAAGTTGGACTATTACAATAAAACATTAGAGTGTGTAGATGAGGAAGGGAAGAAAAGGACCCTATAGGGAATTCAAAATCATGTCTCGGTGAGACAAATATCAGCCCTTCAAGTGAAGAATCATTATAGAAAATTATTTCCTTTGTATGCAATGCACATATTGAACTCTCTTGAGGATAGTAAACCAAGACTATAGGACCATCCTATATTGAAGGAGTATAAATATGTGTTTCCATAAGAAGTACCAGGTCTACCTCCAAGAATAGACATTGATTGCTCAATAGAACTTGCACTTAGAGTTGTGCAAATGTCTAGACCACCCTATAGAATGAGTACACCCAAGCTATTTGAGCTCAAATTACAACCAAAGGAGATGTTGGACAAAGGTTACATTTGGCCTAGTGTGTCTCCTTGGGGAGAACTAGCCTTTTTTTGAAGAATAAGGATGGAACACTTAGGTTGTGCATAGACTAGAGACAACCCAACAAGATGACCATTAATAATAAGTATCCCTTGCCAATAATTGATGACTTATTTAACCAATTAAGGGGTGATATGATTTT